>JACXGK010014154.1:0-11966 GCA_016801125.1 Novumbra hubbsi
GTCTTTCAGGGGGGCAGAGGAAAAGGCTAGCCATTGCCCTGGAGCTGGTCAACAACCCCCCTGTGATGTTCTTTGACGAGCCAACCAGGTCTGGGGCTTCTTCCGCACATACTACAGAACTCATGCATGAGTGTCCATGGCAAGTAATGTCCTGAGTCTTGGGTAAAGGGGCAGTCGGCAACAAATCCTAACAATGAACTCAGGCTCAGAGAAGATGGCTGCATTTCTGGATCTTGTTTATATGTGGTTTGTGGACGCAGCGTTATACTTTTAATGATATTATGTATCGTGCGTGTTTCTAAATAGGGCTGTAATTTAAATCAACCTAAAATGTGTATTTCTTCTTGTTTGTCCATCCTAAGATTATTATCTATCTTATCTCTGTGTCTGTTGCAAAAATTGAATATTCTTCTTCCTCCCATTTGGATTGTGGTTAGGAAAGACTAAATTTTATCATCAGTCCCTAAGGTTTTAACAGGGCAATCAAAGAGCGGCTGTTTGTTTCCCTTGGGTTTAGATTCATCTCATCTGCAGGGATTAGCCTACTGCTGAAGCTCACGCTAACTTGTCTCTTGGCGCTATGACAGGAGGGTGGAAATTAACTGACAGTACAGTGCATGTGTTGTTATTGATAATATAATGACAAATGGCTTTGTTTTTGAGAAGGTAGCTCGCAATGTCAAACTGACCATTTATTCTTATTTTGATATGTGTTTTTTCAGTCACGCTAAAACAAAGTACTCTCTCTCATGAGCCCTGCATCAACACACGCATACGAATGATGTACCGTGCATAAAACTTTGAGTCATTGCGTTACCACCTCTTGGCTCCCACCAAACACTGGCTTGTAAGGACACAAACTAGCCATTGTTGGTTTGTACCCAACAGGGTTTGACAACAGCGCAAGAACATGTTGCGTGATCTCTGTCAGACGTCACTGCGCAGAAGATGCTATGTTGCTTGCTTGGTCATTTTTCCCTACCAACCAACTCTGTGGCTGTGCACCCTGTCTTACAGTGGCCTGGACAGTTCCTCGTGCTTCCAGGTGGTGTCTCTTCTGAAGGCCCTGGCCCAAGGGGGTCGCACCGTCATCTGCACCATCCACCAGCCCAGCGCCAAGCTCTTTGAGCTCTTTAACAAGGTCAGCCTTCCCTCCCCCTGCTTGCTAGTCCCGAGACCCAGACCGGACGGGAGTTGTCTAGGCAATTCCTGAGGCCCTGTCGTGGAAAACCCAAGCAGACCTGGGATTCTTTTTAGTCTACAGTGGGGCACCTACAGTGGTAAAGACATGCTGACAATACAGTGCCGTCATAATGAAGTCAGAGGAGGCACGTGTTCATTCCTGGTGGAAAGACGTTGTAAACACAAATGACATCTTAGAGCTGTCAGAACACAACAGGAAGAGTTGACAAGCCGCATTAGTTCTACTGACTTCACCAAATTGAGATTCTTTTTATTTTAGCATATTCCAAACTGGGAAAGGGAAGGGGAATATGTTGGTCTTCGATGTGCCCATAACTTGGGAAGAGAGCGGGGTGGAAGTCTCTGTTCCGAAGACGATATCTTATCCGTTAACATCCATCAACAAATGAACTCAAAATGAGCAACAGATCCATTACACAAGATTTTAGTTCTGGTTTAACCAACCGGGCTTGGTGTCGGAGTAGGCAGCTCCAGCAATCCTGGTGGACTGAAACACTTCGCAACCTCTCCTAAGCAGTGGAACAATTAATACCTAGGCTGGAAGAATCAAATGTATTTTTGTCTCTCTGGGACTGGAGTTGCAATCCCCTGATACAGGTTGACCTAACAAAAGAAATACTTGAAGTCCTTTTGACTCATTTGATTGGAGCATTGTGCTAAACTCTGTAAACTCTTTAAACTGTGTACTGATATGCTATGTGCCACTCTGTGTAACCCTCCGCAGCTGTATGTTCTAAGTCAGGGCCAGTGTATCTACAGAGGTGAGGTGCCAAAACTGGTCCCTTACCTAAGAGACCTGGGGCTCAACTGCCCAACGTACCACAACCCTGCAGACTTTGGTGAGACAGTTTTACCAGTTCAGTAGAGAACAAGTCATGGGTTGTCATCTGTCTAAAATTCACCCCATCTTATCCAGGAATCTTCCCAGATTATGTAAAGAACTCTAAAAAGTGTCAGTCCAACAAAAGCAAATGTTCTAAATTAGTTTTCTAAATGTCTTCTTGTCCAGTTCTCACTAGAGTTTCTGTGTTCTCTCTTTGATCCCAGTGATGGAGGTGGCATCTGGAGAATACGGAGATCAGACTGCTCTTCTGGTGAAGGTAGTTGAGGAGAGGAAATGTGAGAAGGACCACAAGAAAGAGATGGATGGACCCCTTAACCCCTTCCTGTGGCACAAATCCTCAGATGAGGTAAAGGGGAGATTAGTGCATTAATACAAGTCTCAGTGGGTTTCGATTATATCATGACGGGATCCTTAACACTTCGGGTGGTCAAATCACTTTGTTTGTCTCTGTCTTTTAAGGACTCCTCCTCTGGTGAGGGCTGTCACAGTTTCTCGGCCAGTTGTCTCACTCAATTCTGCATCCTGTTCAAAAGGACGTTTCAAAGCATCCTTAGAGATACGGTAAGACAGCCTGTCTGCCACCTACTGGTTGTGTTTGTGTACTGCAGCAGCTCCCAGTCTCTGTTTGATGTTAGATACTCAGTGTTACGTATTAATTGTCAGACAAGATGGTGTGAATCCCCAACACTTGTGTAAGACTCAAAATCATGTGCAAAGGATTACAGGAGCATAACATGAGCAAAAGACATTTAACACTAATAGAAATGCACTATGCAACAAGTTCAAAGGTTTTACTGAGTTACAGTTCATAGAAGGAAATCAGTCAATTGAAATACATTCATTTTGCCCCTTATTTATAGATGCATCTGTTAGTCAAAGATACCTTTGATTCAGAGGATCCCGACATGCTCACTAGATGACATGTTTTTTCCTGGTGAGTGTGCTGGCCTTGGAAGTCACAGGACATTCGCACGTCCAGGTCCCCGAGTCATGGGACAGTGCATTGTCATCCCCTGTCATGCATTATCATCCCCTGTCATGCATTATCATGAGATGATGTCAGCAGAAAAGCTTTATGTGGAGGTCCTGGCGGGATTACACCCAGTCTGCGGTTGTCACAGTGAAAAATAAAAAGAATAGACAAACTAAACAAATCATCCAAAATAAATTGTTTCACTGTGTGAAACTCCTCCCCCCTTCCTGTGCTGCTCCTACAGGTGTTGACTCATTTAAGAATCACCTCACACATTGGCATCGGGATCCTGATTGGCCTGCTCTACCTGGGCATCGGCAATGACGCCAAGAAAGTCCTTAGCAACTCTGGCTTCCTCTTCTTCTCTATGCTGTTCCTCATGTTTGCTGCTCTCATGCCCACTGTGCTGACCTGTGAGTATTCTCAGCTGTTCACTGTGCTGACCTGTGAGTAATCTCATGTCCACTGTGCTGACCTGTGAGTATTCTCAGCTGTTCACTGTGCTGACCTGTGAGTATTCCCATTTCCACTGTGCTGACCTGGGAGTATTCTCATGTCCACTGTGCTGACCTGTGAGTACTCTCATGCCCACTGTGCTGACCTGGGAGTATTCTCGTGTCCACTGTGCTGACCTGGGAGTATTACCATTTCCACTGTGCTGACCTGGGAGTATTCTCATGTCCACTGTGCTGACCTGTGAGTACTCTCATGCCCACTGTGCTGACATGGGAGTATTCTTGTGTCCGCTGTGCTGACCTGGGAGTATTCTCATGCCCACTGTGCTGACATGGGAGTATTCTTGTGTCCGCTGTGCTGACCTGGGAGTATTCTGTTAACGTAATTGACCGGACTCGGTTTTCTCTCCGATGCAGTTCCCTTAGAGATGGGGGTGTTCCTAAGGGAGCACTTGAACTACTGGTACAGTCTGAAGGCTTACTATCTGGCCAAGACAATGGCGGACCTACCCTTCCAGGTAGTTAAACTGATCCTCTGGTGGGTTATTTATGGTAGTGTATTGTGTCCTTTTAAATCTGCAAATTGAAATAGAGAACCTAGATGATTTTGAACATAACGGTGCCATCATTCACTGAGACGAGCCGAGGCATGGTAATTAAATAAAGCTGTTACAGGAGCTCGGAAGGGCTTTAGTGTTGAGATCAAAAAGCCATTCTGCCTGTCAGATTTGGGCAAAACCCACAATGACATTATATCACGCAGGGCTTTACACTCCAACAGACACCCCCTGTGATCTGAAATAAAAGAGGGGGGGGGGGGGCTTTATTCCAACCTTGAATGCCAACAGCATCTCTTCCTGTTGTGGTCTTCACCATGGCCTTTAACCCCTAATCTGTCTCAGGGTCGCCCCACTGACACTGTTTCACTAATAACCCTAATATCTCAGGGTATTGCCTATTGTGTGCCTGACAACGTGTGCAGTCGTGGTGTGTGTGTGTTTGTGGTGACCTGTTTCTGGCAGAAGAATGACTAAATCCACGAATGGACACTCCGGTATTGTTCTACGTCGCTTCTCAGATTGTGTTCCCAGTTGTCTACTGCAGCATTGTCTACTGGATGACGTCCCAGCCGCCGGACGCTGTGCGTTTCCTCCTCTTCCTGGCCTTGGGAGTCCTCACCTCTCTTGTGGCCCAGTCTCTAGGACTGCTCATAGGGGCGGCGTCCACCTCACTACAGGTACGCATTCCTGCCCCCACCCCCCGACAACTGACTGAAGCTGCCGTTGTTCTCACCTGAGGATGCCAATTACATCGTGCCCTAATCCGTGTCTCAGGTCGCCACTTTCGTCGGTCCAGTGACGGCCATACCGGTCCTGCTTTTCTCCGGCTTCTTCGTCAGTTTTGACACAATTCCATGGTATCTTCAGTGGATGTCGTACGTCTCGTATGTCAGGTAAGTGTCTTGAACCCTGCATTATAGACAAATAGATTGCCAGGTGCTTTTGTGATTTCTCACGAGGCCTGGCTTCTTCCTGATGCCGTGACATGACCCTTGTACTGAGGCTAAACCATGTATTCGGCATTTGAACCGGGATGTCTATGTTGATCAGCACCGCCATAAAGCCCTCCCTGTCATTACGTAGGTATGGCTTTGAAGGTGTTATCCTCTCCATCTACGGGCTGGACCGAGGGGACCTCTACTGTGGCAAGGACGAAACGTGCCACTTCCAGAAATCTGTGGCCATCCTGAAAGAGCTTGACGTGGAGGACGCAAAACTGTACCTTGACTTCATCGTGCTTGGCATCTTCTTTGTGACCTTTCGAATCCTTGCGTACTTTGTGCTGCGCTACAAGATCAGCGCAGAAAGGTAGACTAAGGAGAGGGGGTTAAAGCAGGCCCTGATCCCAAGAAAGGCTCCTTCAAACTGGGATACAGGTTCTTGAGACACCCCATGGCTCCTCCAGACAGCCCCGAACCACACCATGTACAACAAACTGTTGGGGAAGGTACTGAATACATATGCCTGTCTACTTTGCCTACACAAAGAGGGCACAGCAAGGTTTACTGTCTCAGACCCTTGACGTTTCCAATATTACAGAAATGATCTAGTTTATAAACCAAGTCCATTGGATTGTTGAAGGCCAGGTTACTGGCCCTGACAGAATGTAGATGCCTTGTGCAGTATTGCAGTAAATCTAAGAGTTTGGTGTTGATAGTCTATAGTATCCAAACTGGTGAAATAGCTTAGTGGAAGGACAAAGGATAAAGTCACACTTAAACCGGAGCTGGTCTCCAATGAGTGTATATTATATAGAACTGCCTGATCGAACAGGGCTAATTCAGGACCATCTGTAAACAAAGGGCGATGTACAATATAGCTTGTTGCTATGTTGCATCAAATCAATCACTAACTGTTTTATTATGTGACAGGCGTGATTAATGGTAATCATATTTGAGGCTGGCATTGCGGAAGGAGTTCCCAGAAAGAATTGTTTCACTTAATAAGCTATCCCATCTGTAGCCAGGGCATGACAGCTTCTGTGCTGTAACAAACAAATTCCTCAAACGAAGCACGGTCAAGTGGTGTTGGAGAGTAAAATCGTCTGTGCTTGAAGAAACAAATAAATCAGCATGGTTTCACTACTGATAATGGGCATGAATATGGGTTTTTAAGAAAAATGAAGTACCAAAGTCGCATCCCCCATCAGGGGCCTGTGCTTGGGATTACAGGGCTTGGACAGTTCCAGGAATATGGGGCATATCACCTCTGATGTGGCCGTTGCCGGCTTAGTATTGAATTATCTCAAGTCTGAGGCATCAGCAAAACTACTTGGTTTAAATGGCAAATGTAATGCAGTTTCATATATTAGTCACATGCAGCCATGTAAAAGGGAATTGGGAAATACTGAGAACTGAGAAATAGCTTGCACTGGTTAACCCTCTGTGACACGTTCAGATCATGACAACCGCTTGGGTTTGGGTTTGGTCTGTGAACCACACCTTCAGAGCAGTTCGGTGGGTGACAACAAGCTTGGACCCCCATTGTGGCCCCCTAAATGTGGAGTCTGAAATATTACATATCCATGTTTACTGTAACTGGCCCCCCTAACAGTACAACTGGCCCCGGCTTGGGCCCCCCCAGTTTAAATGGTTTAGAACCGCCACTGCATACCAAAGGGAAATAGCACTGCCAGCATTCTATATCAAATCACCATCTTCTGCTGTGATTGGTCCACTCCCTATGAATAACCAATGAGATAAATAATGTGATCTCCCGGCAGCTTGTCCATATGCATTGGTTTTTATTTGTTTACCGAAGTGTGAGGAACATGCCACGTTACTCACTGCCCACATTACAGTATGTAAACCTCAAGTGTATGGGAATATAAAGCAGTGGGAATGCATTAAAGGGACAGTTCACCCAAATTGCAAAAAGTACATATCGGACAGGACCGCAATTTATGCTTCGGTTTTGTTAATCAAGCCAAGGTATCTGTCTGCCTTCTGACCATTCATGGATCAACTCCAGTGTGCTATACAGGTGAACTAGGCCTTTAAAGGATGAATGATGCGTAAAAACGGATCTACATTATGACAGCAGGACTGCTTGAAAGTCATTAATCTGCTCCATTTCTCCTGTGGTTTAATCATAGGGCTGATGAATTTACAGTGTATATATGTTTTATTAAACATGAGACTACTTTACTTTTCCTTTGACTGCCTACTTGTCACATACATTCCTGTCACTTATCTTCTGGTTAGGGTTAGTAGGGTTAGTAGGGTTAGTAGGGTTAGTAGGGTTAGTAGGGTTAGTAGGGTTAGGGTTAGTAGGGTTAAGGTTAGTGGGGTTAGGAGGGTTAGTAGGGTCAGTAGGGTTAGGGTTAGTAGGGTTAGGGTCAGTAGGGTCAGTAGGGTTAGTAGGGTCAGTAGGGTTAGGGTTAGTAGGGTTAGGGTTAGTAGGGTCAGTAGGGTCAGTAGGGTTAGTAGGGAAGGGGCACCAAGTAGACCAGAGCCTGTTATTTTCTCATTGGAAATACATATGTCTGTGTAAGTGTTATTTTCCATTTCAAGTGCGCTTGCTAAAGATTATGCAAAGTAAAATGTTGTAAATATTGAGTACATTCTGTTTAGGTTCTCAGTGTAGACTAACAGCCCGATGAATTTGTCACCTTTTTATGACAATATACAGTATAACCTACTGACAGTGATTATTGGTTCCACATCATCTAGTGATTGAATAGTTTTGTTTAGGACTAACATGCATTTGCCACAACACACCACCAGGTGACAGAATTTCCAAATGAATGAAGATCAGGTTAGGCTAAGAGAGCCTAAGCAAACATAATATGGACCCCAAACTGTCCACATGCAATAACATGCTTGTTTTGTTAATCTACACCAGATGTAATCCATAGGATACTGACTCTGAGTAATCCAAAGTGCCAAGCATCTCAAATGTAAAGTCGGTTCTTCAGGACCCTATTTAGTTTGGTAGGGATGAACATTTGTTACTGTATCTTATGTTTTTGAATCATCCTGATATTAACAGTTTGCATGATAGAAAAATCATCCTGATATTAACAGTCTGCACGGTAGACACATTGTACTTATATATGAGCAACAATAATATCATTTCACAGAAAAGTTTTGTGACTTCTTTTAACTGATTTGACTTGATTGGTTTAACAATTTGAAAGTTTCACTATGTTACAAGGCACTCGGTCATAGCTAGAACTAACCATTTCAAATGGGCTGTAGTGCATATTTAGACCATAGGCGTGTCTACCCAAAACAAAGCATTTCAATTATCTGGCCCAGAAGCCACTCCCCCATGTTATACCCCCAAGCCGTGTGGTCAATGGAAACATCACACTCCTGAGGTTGGCAGAGTGTGACTTCCTGAGTGAGAATACAGATGGCCTCCAGTCTCTTAATATTTAGATAACCTTAACTTATAACAAAAACATACATGTATACTGACACACTACAATTAGTTTATTACAGATATAAATTGAGGTAAGGCTGGATCAAATTAGGGTTCCCCATTCTAATTTGAATGCGTACTTTACACACTATGATTTGTAGATAATGTAATTTATGTGAGTTATGGGATTAACTGTCTCAAACAAGGAAATAATGTCTTCTAATTCAGCAAGCAACAGGTAGACAGACATTTCAATAGATTTAAAGAAGTAGGTTACATGTATTTTGACAAAAAAAAAAGCACAATTTGCATAGAACATTTTGCAGAGGATTGCTTCAAGAACCTGCTGAGAAAACAAAATGGTGATTTTCGTGTGCTGAAGCCCAACTCCCAACAGGTTGCCACACGGCAATCCCAGCAGCAAGTAAGGATCTCCATGTAAGTAGCAAACTATTTGCTACTATTCATGCTAACATGCCTAGCTATTACAGTAGAGATTACCTTATACCAGCTAATTAATCTGTTAGTGTTAGCTCCAAAATGAACCTTCATATCTTTGGTTTCAATGAGCTAACATAATATGTGTGGGCAGTGTTGGTTCTAGCTTCATGGGGGCCCTGAGAAAAAGAAAATCATTTTGGCCCACTCTCCGCTAGCGGTTGGAACCTGCATGTATCTTATGCCTGGAGCCAGCCCTGTGTGTGGGTAATTGTTAGCCAAATAGCTGCCTTGAGAATATTTTTACAATCCAATTGCAGAGCATCTTCCTTACAATTGGATTGTAAAAAGACTCAGCTATCAGGCCAGCGAATACAGAAAATGCATCACAACCCCTAACCAGGAGGAGGCCAGAGACAATTACCAAGATGAATGTGATTGAATGTCTCCTCCCAGGCACAGCTGCTAAGGAGCATCCCGTTAGCATGACACTCCCACCGCCACGCTCCATCATAGATAGGCTTGTAGCTGAGTTAGAAGCAGCGTCTGGTTTTCACCAGATATTGCTCTCGCATTACGGCCCAATAGCTCTCGGATAACTCTCAGCCACGCCCCTGATTGTCAGCCTCTGTAATAGTCTTGGTGCTCCCCACCTAACGTCCACCATCGCCACTGCTTTCTCATCCAATCATCATCTCATAGTTGCCTACATCTATCATATTCTTATGGTAATCTTTTTTAAATATTTATTTTCCTTATTTATTATTTTTAAATTTGTTTCTTTAACCCAGCCATTCCTTGCCTAATTGGATCTAACTAATGATGCTATCAACTCTTACGCTTCTTCTTCCAGCCTAAACATACCACATCATATGCACACTCAGTATATTTCACATTATTTTAACATTTTACCAGTAAGTTTACCAGTATTCTTACAAGGGTATCCTTTGTGCTGTGATGTGTCACAAACATTATGACTCAACAACTCTATTCTCATAGTCTTCACACATTTTAAATTAAATATAAACCTTTTTAATAAAAGTGTTATTGTATTATTGCCAGATTCATTACGTTTTTTTTCAGATCACCCAGCAGTGCCAATAGTTCAAGGGAAATATTTCTTTCTTTAACCGTTCTTGAACCATTGACCAAAAACATCTAATTGCTAAAACCACTTTCTATCACTCCAAATTTCAGGGTTCATCTAATCCCAGGACATTCTTTGCCACATACGACTCAATCCTCCGCCTCCATCTTTCTTCTGCCATAATTACTTTGTCAACCATTTTGAAAACAAGGCTGATGACCTCAGTTTGTCGCCGACGTCCATCTGCAGCCGTCTATCTGGTCCCTTTGACACCGCAAACCATCCCTTTCAGAAGCAACTCTGCAACACAAAGAGTCTTGAGAGTCTTGGTAACGGTAGGTTCATGAAAACGTCAGGTCAGAATACATGAATTGTGTTCAGTTGCGTTATTGCCACAGTTCCTTCTAACGTGTCCAACAAGGCTTGTCAGCGCCATAACCGTGGTGCTGTAATATATCTAAACGGACGTCTAACGGCAACTGTCTGCCTGCTTAGTGGACTCTCTACTCTCCCACCTGGTATTGCTATGCAACCACTGAAATTATTCTTCCCCTGGATACCCAGCAGAACAGTCATGCTAGTGTTGACAACCTTACGCACATACGAAGCCAGGAAATATTCAAAGTGCAAAAGACATTGTGAATTCTGTACATTACAGAAGGGTTTCCGGAGCCTCTGTGTTTCCGCCTGATGACCGGATACGGCTTCTCCACCAGGGCTGTGGGTCTTCCCGCACTATAACACATTAGAAGCAAAAGAAGGGCTGGTCTGTTCTGACGTGTCCGGCAGTCAGGGCAGAATTCTGTCCCATGTTATTGGACAGTAGAGCACAGACACATTTGCGTTTTTGTGACTTTGGCGATGAAGATAAAGTAATGGACCGTAACCAATAAAAGGAATACATTTGATACATTTTGATAGCTTGTCAATCCACAGTGTCATTTAAACAGAATAGCTACTAATAAATAACTATCCATTATGCTATTGTATAATTCTGACAACAGTTCAGACCAATTCTATAATCTATGTTTCTTTGAGAAGAGATTATACTGTGACTATTTTTGCTTATTTAAAGAGTTACATGTTATATGTTATTAGTGGCTTAGCATGGTCCAATGGTTTTGTCCAATGTATAATTAATACAAAGTGATATATGCTTAATAATGTGAGGTATTCCTATATCTCCTCCCTTTTGAGAGGTAGAACTTCAACAGGTTGGACACCTGCCTGTTTTTCATTAGGGATAATGTAGATATAGTCATAATCATATGGGATCAGCTACACAGTGGGAGGCCTGGATAATGTATTTCTCCTCCCACACATAAGACACTCTGCACACTCACTAGAAGGATGCTTGACTATGAGGGGTTATGGAGTGGGAGGGGATGCGTGGTTACCATGCCTTCATTATGCGTCACGGAAAACCAACGCACATGGAGATGTAGCAGCGAAAACAAAACAACAACCCTTGATATCATGGAGCGATTGTTATTGCATCTATTGCTCGATTCTGAGGGGATCAACCATGTCTGGTTACTTGAATGTTTTTAGCATTTGTGGTTTCCGAACGCATTCCCTTCTCCCAGGGAAATCATGTTGAAGTTTAAAAAAATATATATAAATTCCTGGAATTGATAAATACATACATACAATAAATACATGTCTTGTTAGTACATTGACAAAATAATGTCAATTTGGGGAAAGTTTGTTTTGGCTTTGAAATTCAAAGTATGTATCTTCCTACTCACCACTGATAGAAATCCCTCATGAGCTTCAGAGAGAAAGACATGTTGAATCATTTCCTTCACTGGATTCCACAAGACCTGTGAGGTGTTCTGTACATGACTGTTCAGTATAAAACAAGACCTGTGAGGTGTTCATGACTGTTCAGTATAAAACAAGACCTGTGAGGTGTTCTGTACATGACTGTTCAGTATAAAACAAGACCTGTGAGGTGTTCATGACTGTTCAGTATAAAACAAGACCTGTGAGGTGTTCTGTACATGACTGTTCAGTATAAAACAAGACCTGTGAGGTGTTC
>JACXGK010014155.1:0-11949 GCA_016801125.1 Novumbra hubbsi
GGCCTATGTCACAGCATACAGTGGCCTATGTCACAGCATACAGTGGCCTATGTCACAGCATACAGTGGCCTATGTCACAGCATACAGTGGCCTATGTCACAGCATACAGTGGCCTGTGTTCAGTGCCGGCCCAGTGAGACTTTAGAGAATTCATATGGGGCTTGACATTTTTCTACTTGTTCTGTAACACCGTGGTCCAAACAGGAGATTATAAAATGCATTGTAGTGAAAGTCCAGTAAAACCTTCCTGGATAGGATACTATAAAAATCATATCGGAAAAAACTGAAGTGAAGCCTCTACAATGTTGTGTTTCTATGTGAAATCAGGAAAGAATCCTAGGAACGGTCTGAATCATAAGAGAAAATCCTTAAGCACTGATGGAGAGGGTCTGTCGTAAAACACACTGCCCCTTTAAGTAATGAACAAGATATCCACCTGTTTCGCAACTCAAAAGGCAGCTTGAACTTTAAACCACATGTTTTGTGCTGTTGTAAGAATCTATAACTCCCCTATTACTGCTTGATACAAAATGTGCATCCAAACACTGGTAGAAAATATGTTTGTTGGCTACAGTCAATAGAAGAATAGCAGTATGTGTTTCACCACTCCTAGTACAAACAAGATTTAACATCATTATGTGTACTAGAAAGAGATGTTTTACATTCAAACACATTAGGTTCATATGAAGCACATGCATAACTCATGACAGGATTGGTAAAATACCTTTTACTATCACCATGCTCATTGTTCCTCAGTGATCATCACACCATTTGTTGAATGTACTGTACTTTACATTGGTTTGCCTACTATGTGCACATTCAGAACTACCACCCTAAGACCATAGATGTATGTGACCTCTGTGGGATTCAAACCCGCAACCGTGTTGTTAGTGGTGTGAGACCAATGTATATCCTATCTACACACAATACTACAGAATGCGGGACATATCTGCCATCCATAGTGACTATATAACCATTTAAACCATGTTAGCACTGGCATTTTCTTTCAAAATGAAGCAGGATGGAGAGCAAGGCAGAGGCATAAATCAGAGTGCCCCCAGACAGGGCAAAAGTACAAGCTGAGCTGCAGTGAACCAACACAAGCACATCGATGTCGATAAAGCAGGCTTCTGCCTGACTCAAACCCAACACACTGTCTGTGCCTGAACACCGTGGGGGAGACATATTCATGCGTGTAACCATATCCAAAGGTGGGGCGGTAAGGCAAAAGCCCCTCCTTGGATCTTACGATGCTGAGGTTGCACCCCTCACTGAGTACCTCAATGGAATTGTGAGGGATAATGTTAGGTACCAGCGTTCAGAGGTGGTTCGGGGAAGGGTTGATATTCGTGGTGACCAGGACAAGATCATCATAGCCCAATGACAAAAACAGAATAGGCGCTAATGAGTGTACTGTGTCCTGACATTTCTGTCAGGTATTTCTGATAGTATTTGTTACTATTGGTTTGAAAATTTGTTGTAAAAAAAGTTAGGTTTTCTTGCACAAATGATTGTATGATTGTAGAAGATGTCTTCGGTGATCACACTTTGGATTTTGGGACGGCTCCTACAGTGTTTCACACAGTGTCAGCCTATGCAAGACACCTCCCTACCTAATAACAAAATTCACCAACAGTCAGTGTCTGTAGTTTGGTCAGTTAATGTTACAAGGGGAATTTATAGAACAAAAAAACTCAACTCTGGCTCAAAGCCTGAATTGCAGACCACAATGTCCTTTACATGACCTCACGCGTGAATACAGGACATCACGCGTGAATACAGGACATCACGCCTGTATTCCAACATAGTGTCTGGAGACCGGAGCGCAGGGAGGAAGGAAGGCCCGTGGAGGAGAAACAGAACCAAGTCAGAAATGAGGGGAGGAGCCTGTGTGGAAAGAAGCCTGTGGCAAGGGGGAGGAGAGGAGTGACGAAGCCGTGTTTAAAGGGCAAATATTCCCACCTGGGAATGTAAACAGAGACATTTGGTGAGAACTAGCAACTAGCTCTGTGTAACACATACTGTGGCAGAGAAGGAGAGACCAGGAGAGAGACAACAGGCCTTCTGCAGGGCCCACTGGGGGCCCTGAGAAACTGGAGGCCCCTGAGAAAACTAAAGGCCCTGGCAGAGGGTTGGAAGGGTGTAAGACACACACACACCGCCAGCTGAGGGCACAGCAGGGGGAGGTCCCTGAGGAGGACCCGCTCGCCCGTCAATCACTGCCTCTCTTCCGTGCCGAGTCGGTGGGAGGGCCGGACGCCTGTCAGTCAGCCCCCGGCCCGGGGTCAATAGGCCAACGCAGCGGGGGGCGGGACTCGTCGGAAGTGACACTTGTTTGACGTTTTGGCTGAAGGTTTCCTGCTGTGGTGACCCGTTTAGTCGCTTGTTGAACAAACAATGTGTACTGGTTAGAAAGCCCTACAGTACACAATACTACATAAACATAGGGTTCCAGGACACTATTGCCACTATCACACAGCACTGTGTTGAGTGTCTCACTACCGGTCACCTGTAAAAAGGCTATTTAGTCTGCAATGGAAAAATCTGTTTCTCTGTCACCCAGTTCAGCCAACTGGGCAGTGACAAATGTGGAAGCACAGCCTGGCCTTTAACACCCAACTCTGTCACATGATTAATACAGTGTGTTTGTGCGTTTGTGTGTGTGTTGGCAACTTCCCGAGGGATACAACAACTCAGCGGAACACAGAATACACTGATACTTGCAGGACCCAACCCTAGACGAAGACCAATGAACCCAAAAGCAGTCAGACAGACATAAACAGACAGTGTGCGTGTGTGTGTGTGTCTAAGTGGCCTGACTTCAGTGTGACTGACTATTTATAGCTCCCGTGTTCTGTCAGGGTCACTTTGACACACTGGGGGAAAGGATCCATACTATTCCAATACAAGATAAAACCCAATTAGGTTTAATGATACATACAGTGGGGACTTCATGGTGAGTTAGAGACAGCAGGTACTGATGTCGTGGGGCATGTCGTAACACTGGGACAGCACGAGGACAAGCTTTACGTCTATCGTATCATAATGGAATAGTGAGAGGAAAGATGAAAAAGGCTCGCCTTTTAGTTAAAACGTTTGAACTGTGTTTAGAAAGTTTTAAAAAGCACCTCATACAGGTTAAACTCTGAGTCAACAACGATTGTTGGCCAGACGAACAATAGGAAGAGATGTGTTTATATTGCGTGGCCCCGTGGACGACAGGAGGAGTTAGGATGGCGTCTCTGGTTGAGTTCCATGTATCTCATGTCTCCTCCTCTTAGGAGGACAGATAATGGAACCTGGACGTGTGTCTACCCCCCCCACATCACTCCCTTGTTATCCTTCCCTGCCTCTCGTTTTTTAATGAGACCGATAGGAGTTGGGCTCACAAGGCCCTGAGGGAGACAAAAACCTCCCCCTCCGCCCTCTCTCCACGGCACCAGCCAGCAACAACGCACTATTGTAAAACTAAAAACTAAAAGAAATACAGTAAAACAAACAAAAGTGAAGCTCCAGATCCAGAACAATGACTAATTCATGATGGGCACCTATGGAGATCATGTTACCGTAAAAAGGACATGATTGTTTTTCCGGTAAATTCCTCATATCTATTATTCATAGCCAAGGTGCATGTAGTTCACTGACCGTAGCGGATACATACGTCAGTGAGGACTGAAGGTGTCCCGCTGGGTCGGACGGAGGAGACCAGAGAACGACCGGCAGTAGGAACTTTGACCATCAGTTCGGGGAAGATCCGTTTTTCCGATGACCGTGGCTATTGTTTCGACGGGGCATTATATGTGGAAACACGCTTCGAGCCAAAAGAAACGAAAACCCTGCAATAGGAACTCGACCGTAGTTACCCCCCGATCATTCGATAAGTGCGACAGCCCCAGTTGTCCTACAGTACAGTGTACACTGGAGATAGTCAAGGCGAGGATGTGTCCACAATAAGAAAGGGGGGAACGATTAATTATAGAGGCTGGTTATGAATAAACCAGAGCAAGCTTGCTGTGTTTCCGTGTCTGCTAGTGGGGCAGTCAATGACTAGGAACAGCCTTCTTAATTGCAATGACAAGCCCAGAGTTCCAGCCTACATGCACGATACGGCGGGTGACACTGGCCTACTTCAAACACCCCTTCCTGGTCCCCTTCAGGATTCTCATCTCACTGGCGAACGGTTGAGATTGGCCTCGGAGTGGCTCTACCGAACTGATCCTGGGAGCCTATACTTATATATTTTTAGCCCCCCGCTTGCTAGGAGTCTGGTAGAATCCGAAATACAGCGTGGCGCGGGGTAGCTGGTGACCAGCGAGGTCCGGAGTGAAACCACGCAGGCAAGACGAATGACAGGGGAAAGTGTTTAATGTGGTCGTTCCAAAACAATCGAGATCTGTATGCACACTCTGAGTTTTTGCGTTGGTATTTCAGTGAATTGCGCTGGTAGTAACAGCATAGAACACATTCCACATCTGGTTCGGTCACTACAGCCCTGTAGATTCTTGTAAGGTATATAATGAGGTACAGCGGCTCATTGGTACTTTTACATGCCGGTCACATATGAAAATGTACAGAACAAACTTTTGGAGATGAGGAAGAATTCTACTTCTATGTAATTATATTGCCTGTGTATCCTGTATGTGGCTCACTTCTGAAGGGGTTAGGTTGACATTCTACAAGCTGGCGCTTTCCTGAGGCACCGAAGATCAGAGTCTTGAGATCAGAAAGATAGATGGAAAGAGAGACAGAGAGAGACAAAGACAGAGACGGAAACAGAAAAGGAAAAAAGAGAAACAGAGATGGAGGGAAAAACAGTAAACCGAGCCAGAGGCGAGATAAAGTGTGTGGCTGACAAAACTCAACTAAAAATGCCAATAGATTTGGCGATTGCTTTTTGTAAAGAGGTATGCATTTTGGGGATAGCACTCAAATTCAATAGGGCATTATCTCTGTGATGGGTTATGCCTAATTCCCACCGGTTTGAAAAATAATTGCAAAATGTGTATAATGTTTCATGCCCATTATCTGTCCAGTTCAACAATGATACATTAACAAAAGTACATTTCAATTTGCCATGTAATTTCCTTGCTGCGGATGGGGGTTTGTGCAACATGGAGAGATGAAGCTGTGAGGTTTTGATAGAGAGGATCTAACAGGTCAATGTCTGGAACACCATGAGCTCCTAGAAACTAATATAATCACTATTATATCTAGAAATCTGGTTTGCAGCAAGCAACTGGTCACAAAGAGGCACTACGAGGTCAGATATAGCCCACTGGCTAGTCTAGGGACTACATACTTAGAACACACATACATACTTGGAATACTTAGAACACACATACATACTTAGAATACCCAGAGCACGGTGTGAAAACCCTTTGGCCGTTTATGAGACCCAGAAGTGGATGCCTCCGGAGGACCTTGTCTCCCTCGCTGAGCACATTCATCTTCATTCTGCAAAAAGCCATGTTCCTCTTGAAGGTCATTCTGAACTAGGTCAAATCAAGACCTACTCTATCGTAGTCATTAGAATTTATTTTGGTTTTTCAAGTGCTTTCAGCTTATTTTATATAATGAAAGCGATATAGAGGATGAATAAAGTATTAATACTAATACTACAATTACTTCTACCCACCTGATCTGATTAAAGGCCAGACTTATCCATTGTCACAGAACTGCTTGTAGTATTCAGTCCTAGTTAGTTTGATACAACTGATATCACCACTATCAATTTGCAATTCATTACTACTTTCAAGTAAAATCTCTTCACATTACATAACTACTGTCGCATTGAGTAAGATGCCAAAAAAAATAACAACACATAAATGTTATTACTATCCAGCGGAAACTCAAGTTGGAAACGATTATCGCAAAAATATATTCACAATAACATGTTTGTTGTTTGGATCAATAACCGAAAACTGTGGGATAATGTCTAACTTAACAGTCAAGTTTTCGTTAAAAACAACAGATAACTGCGTACGCCTCTCGTATTTCAGTCCTCATGGAAGATCGCCATGGTCAATACTGTAATACATATTCCTCGCACGACCCTTCTGTGTAATGCAAGTGTATCCACTGAGTTATAGCCTCGGGGAGATTCACTAGGGATGTGAGGCCATTGGACACGCCAGGGTGCCACTACACCGAAACAGCCCCTGCAAGATCGCTTGTCCAGCTGACCACTGTGCAAAGAGACCACACCCACCGCGTGTAACTGTCCACGTGCTGACGTCTATTGGTGCTTTGTTTTGCGTTGCTCACTGTGGCTACGGGACCCAGGTCTTGTGTGTGTGTGGGGGGCGGGGACGACGACGACGACCCTCGAAAGAAAGTGTGTAGTGACAGATGTGCCAAACTGAATATTCCAAACCAATCACAGAAATAAATCTCTCATTTACTTAATGCGCAGAACATCAAATCTCTGAAGCAAGAGAATCACTGGTTTCTGATGACACTATGAATTAATAAAACAGACCCGAGTACAAGCTCAGTGGATCGGGAGTGGAGCATGTCATTTGGTTAGCACGCAAGACAGTTTAAACAGTTTAAACAAGGCAGTTTAAACAGGCGGTTTAATCACCTTATTTCGGCATAGCCTATGACATAATAACAACTTATTGCATTTGTGAAGAGCTTTTCATTATAGAGGAATAATCTCATAGTGCATGAAAAATAAAATAAGAAATAGGAAAATGCTAATATTAAATACATAAAAGAATCAGATAAAAATGAAATTACATATATATACAGAGTATATATATATATATATATATAATAAACTATAATGATAATATAGTAAACTAAATTACAATCCATATTATTATATTATCGTACAATATAACTTGATTAAAAGCAAGGGTAGGCCCACGGAGAGAGGCGTGTCTTAAGGCTTGCCAATGTCACAACCATATGGTCAGAGACACCTACTAATGTACGTCCGGGTCTGATGACAGGACTTCTCCAGTGAGGATGAGGTCTAGTGTATGTCCACGCTAGGGTGTGGGGACATTGACATGCTGTGTCAGGTTAAGACAGTCCAGCAGGTTCAGGAAGTCAGTGGCAAAGGGACCATTTTGTTGAATCAATGTGAATGTCGAATTCACCAAGGATAGCAACATTGGCTAAAGTAGGAAAAATACATGCAATTAGCTCAGAGGCCTCAGTTATAAATAAGACAAACATTGATTTAGGAGGGTGATAGATATGTGGAACTGTAAAATGCTTCCATTTAAAAGCCATGTGCTCAAATGATAAGACAGGTTTGACAAGCAACATTTTCAGGACAAAACAATCTTTGTGGAAAACAGCCAGAACACCACCTCTGCCTTACTAGACAGTTATAGCCAGGTGGACAAGTTTCATTTAGAACATAGATATCATAATTTCTTTGACACGTTTCTGTCAAGCAAAAACTCCCTAGGTCATTGTCCTTCATAAACTGTTGTAATGATAGAGTTTTGTTTTCTAGAGACTGCCAGGGCCAGTACTAAAGGGGCAGGATTTAGAGATGGAACATAGACGTGTTTAACTGGCTCAAGACAGTCAGATTCTTCATTGCGTAAAGCTGGTACTGTCACGTCGCCTCCTGGTGGCGGATCGTCCTCCGGGCGCGTGCCTCCCCGGCGTTCGACGTCGCCGGCCTTCTAGCGCCGTCGTGTATGTTTGTCCTGTTTCCCATGTCCTGTGAAGGCACCCTTCCCTGATTCCCCACAGCTGTCCCCAATCAGCTGGGTACTTAAACCCCTGTGTGTCTTGTCTCTTTGTGCGTTATTGTCGTTGTTGCGTGTTGGATGTCCGTATATCTATCAGCCGTGTCTCTGCACACCTGTTTCATAATATACGTACTATTCCGTGCCTGCGAGCACGTTTGCTCTTTGTTTTAGCCTTTTACGGCTTTCAGTGTTCTGGAAGTAATAAACTTCGAACACTTCATTCACCCCTGCGCCTTGATCATTATCATTCACTGCACCAGCCGTCACAGGTAAGGACAAAATAGAGGGCAATGTAAAGAACTTTGTGGACATATTACAGTTAAAATAAAGACATTTTAGATACAGCTGGTAAGTATTCGATCAGCAACTCATGAAATAAATAGTTTCTAAAGAAAAAAGCCCCCCAAAAAATACAGAAATCAATACAAAGCTATCAAAATAGCAGAGCAATCAGCTTAGGCTGCCATAAAGGCGCCATGGCAACTGGACATGCATTTGAAATGTTGAGTGCTTCTTTTTCACATAGCCTACAGCGAAAGCATTTTTGGAAATGTATCGAGCGAATATGATGTGAGCTGTACATTTTCAGCGAAGCGGGAAACGAATGCTGACTGCCGTCACCGGATGAACGCTCAGCGAGTGTTGAGTGGGAGTACAGACAGTTTACCTTCTCTCACATGACTCTGGCCTGTGTTTCAGGCTGCAAGACCCATGACAATAACATGAATACCAGCAGCCCCTTAATAAAGTATGAGACAGCGATGAGTTCCAAAGGCACGCTGACCGGATACATCATCCGTCCGAAGCTTGTTGACCTAGCTGAAGGCCAACAAAGCAAAATTCGGATTGGACGATAGGAGGATGTGGAAATGAAATAGCAAAATAAAGCATTTCATTTGAGAGAATGACATTTATATTTATATGTAGGAATTTCAATTAGAATTTTCCATATGTTCATATTTTACTGGGAAAACCAAGGGAATTAAATATAAAGCATAAATTTCCTTTTTAAATTGGCAGGAATTATGCATACCCCGTCACAAAAAAGATAATTCAGTATATAACCTTGGTGATACTGATACTGCTTTGGAAAACCCCGGAGCCTGAAAGCGCTGTCAGTTGGACTGACACACAATGAGATAAAACGAGGAATATCAAAAGACTGGCCAAGAGACACTACAAAGAACATCAACTCATGAACTTTAACATGATCACCTGTTCCACTCCCACCAGCTGCAGTGGTTGTGAGAGGGAACATAAGGCAGAGCAGTGAAAAGGAGGTGGCTTTAGAGCACTTTCCGATACACCCTACTCAGGGGATGCCTTTAGATCACTCCCCCACACACCCTACTCAGGGGATGCCTTTAGAGCACTCCCCCACACACCCTACTCAGGGGGTGCCTTTAGAACAGTCCCCCACACACCCTACTCAGGGGGTGCCTTTAGAGCACTTCCCGATACACCCTACTCAGGGGGTGCCTTTAGATCACTCCCCCACACACCCTACTCAGGGGGTGCCTTTAGAGCACTCCCCCACACACCCTACTCAGGGGGTGCCTTTAGAGCACTCAACCACACACCCTACTCAGGGGGTGCCTTTAGAGCACTCCCCCACACACCCTACTCAGGGGGTGCCTTTAGAGCACTCCCCCACACACCCTACTCAGGGGGTGCCTTTAGAGCACTCCCCCACACACCCTACTCAGGGGGTGCCTTTAGAGCACTGCCCCACACACCCTACTCAGGGGGTGCCTTTGGAGCACTCCCCCACACACCCTACTCAGGGGGTGCCTTTAGAGCACTCCCCCACACACCCTACTCAGGGGGTGCCTTTGGAGCACTCCCCCACACACCCTACTCAGGGGGTGCCTTTGGAGCACTCCCCCACACACCCTACTCAGGGGGTGCCTTTAGAGCACTCCCCCACACACCCGACTCAGGGGTTTAGTTTGGCAAAAAGAACAAGAACAAAGGCAATGAGACGGATAAATCAATGAGACGAATGATATGGATAAAAGAGACGGCGCAACGGCATAGAATTGTTTTAAATCCAATGTACCTTGTGGAAGGAAGTGAGGGGAGGGCAGGAGGGGGGAGAGGGACTGGGACTCAACATGTGTCACCCAGGGGGGGAGTGGGGGGGACAGGGGTACGCCGAGAAGGCCATTAAAAGCACATTCAAAGGCAACGATTTATTGAACGTGTCACTGAACCAAAATGCCCTTCATGGCAGCGAGGTGTGTGTGGTCCGCTCGCAACCAACCACTGGTTCACTCACTGGGACCGGTGCCCCGATGAAACCCCACTCGCACCGCTTTGAGGGCTTCTCCTGCCGGTCCGGGAGACAACCACATCACCCGGACAACATGTGTTCCCCGTAACCACGGTTTCAGCGCACGGAGCTGAAGACACTTAAAACATCCCCGCGAAGCCCCGCGTCTTCAGGACCCACGCCTTTTGGGCGTGTCCAAGCGAAGGAGCAGAAGAAGTGGTTCTGAGGAGAAAAGCCAGGGTGAGCCATGGGCCTGGGGAGGGAGGAGCGAGGAGGGCGGCTGTGGGTTTGCTGCACAGCTCAGTGTGTGAGCGACGAGCGCTGGGCCACATTTGCCTTGGGTCTTTAGCCGGAGCGCCATGAATAGACATGAATGGCCTCATTGTAGCCCGGTCCAAACTTTGAGGGAGCAACTGGCGTGCACACACTCCTGGAAGACGTCTTCAATGGAACTGTATTCATGTCCAGAATGCTGTATGTGGGGGGGGATACCACGTGGGTGCGTGTTAGCGTGTACTCTTGAAATGGCCGTGTTCCTAGAATATGGCCCAGGTCTAATGGGATGTACACTCAAGTGTCTGTGTGTCTGTGTTTATGTGGCTAGCGGGAGCACAATCAAGGCATCGTAACATAGTACTAAAACTAGAATGGCCCTTGCCACTGTTTCACGAGGCCTTCCTCATCCAACAGCTGAAACGCCAGGAATAAAATAGACTCGGTCTTACTTAGCTATAGAAATGGGGACGTCAAAATTATTCCCTTTAAACATTTATTTCATTAATCCTAACTTTAATCGTATCCTAAAACCTTGTTTTACTCTCCTTTGGGGCGTGGTCAGCAAACAGTGGACTACGAGGCATTTCCAAGTAGATCGGCAAGTTGATTGCCTCGGCAAGCCACACTACGATTACCTCACATATATATGAATGTATTATAATAGCCACCCTTACTCCTATAGACACGACATGTATCAAAATCTGCATCTCATTTTCGTTTGCATTGCTTGTTTTGTGGAAGGTTTCGTTGCAAGGTTGAAGTTATTTTGCTACCTTTTTGCTAGCTATTCAGTTTTTTTATGCGGGAGATAGCTAGCTATCTAATGGGGCATATCGTTCTGTTTGTATTCAGGAGATGGCCAGCTAAGTACTGGGAGATCATAATATTTTTAGAGATGCTGTTTTAGAGATGAGCCTGTTACTGAACATAGTTATGGTGCTGTATTTGTTCTTACTGCTGAGTGTGTGTATGCTGTGCGTGTGTGTGTGCGTGTGTGTGTGCTGAGCCTGTTAGTGAGCATTGTAGTGAGCGTTGTGTCGTGTGTTTGTATTAAGTCTGTCAATGTGCATGAATACAGACAGAAGGATGGTGATTGTTTTAATAAGAAAAAACATTTAAAGATGACATTTTATATTTCTAGAGTTCTTTTTGATGATCTCAGCTCACATTTTGAATGAAAAAGTGACCTTGGGCTTCAGAAGTTTGGTGACCACTGGTTTAGGGATTTTCAGACCATACACACGCAAAACCCAGATGAGCTGGCTACAACGTGGTTCAGCACAACCCTGACTGACTGAGCAGACTGTTACGGCACAGCGTCAGCGGCATAGCAGGCATTACAGCGTCAGCGGCGTAGCAGGCTGTTACAGCGTCAGCGGCGTAGCAGGCTGTTACAGCGTCAGCGGCATAGCAGGCAATTACAGCGTCAGCGGCGTAGCAGGCTGTTACAGCGTCAGCGGCGTAGCAGGCTGTTACAGCGTCAGCGGCATAGCAGGCGGTTACAGCGTCAGCGGCATAGCAGGCAATTACAGCGTCAGCGGCGTAGCAGGCTGTTACAGCGTCAGCGGCGTAGCAGGCTGTTACAGCGTCAGCGGCATAGCAGGCAATTACAGCGTCAGCGGCGTAGCAGGCTGTTACAGCGTCAGCGGCGTAGCAGGCTGTTACAGCGTCAGCGGCGTAGCAGGC
>JACXGK010014156.1:0-11949 GCA_016801125.1 Novumbra hubbsi
TGTGAATATCTGGTGTCTACTTCCTCTTGTGAATATCTGGTGTCTACTTCCTCTTGTGAATATCTGGTGTCTACTTCCTCTTGTGAATATCTGGTGTCTACTTCCTCTTGTGAATATCTGGTGTCTACTTCCTCTTGTGAATATCTGGTGTCTACTTCCTCTTGTGAATATCTGGTGTCTACTTCCTCTTGTGAATATCAGGTTTTGGATCATATTGGTCTGAATCCTGGCCGCTGCTTATGTGGGGACCACTGGGCTGATCTTATGTAGTGTTGTACTATGTGGGCTGGTCGTTTGTAGTGTACTACAAAGGAAATCGGTGGCCAATTGGGGACACAGGCCTTGTCACATTGGAGTTGTCCTGTTTTATCTCTTCAAATAAAGCTTTACAAAGACGCTCTATAAAAGGACCCTGTAGTCATGCTAGCGGGCTGTTGTTAACCGTGATCTACTGTCCTAATATGGGGGGGTGAGGGTTGGTGTTGAGTGCCACTGTGTGAAGCAAGTTGGACAGTCGACGCTAGTCCTGTTTATTGGTGAAGGAGTTTATTGTGTATCATCTGGGGAGTAGACAACCCACTCTAGAATATTTGTTGGTATGAGTTAGGAAAGACAGGGTGGAGGTATACTTCAGGTGAAGGCAGAAGGTGGTGTCCGATATTATTATTCAAGCATGGGTAAAGTAAGCCAACAGGTAGAATAATTCAACGTATTCATTTGCTATTGTCTTTTAGAAAGGGAAAGTGTTTGGCTGGATCCGGGCAGGGGGATTTACTTGGAGAGTCAGGAACAATCAACTTTCTGGCTCTGAAATATTCCTTGGTTGATTGTTTATGGTTGAAAATAAATTTTATGTTTAACTGTTACTGAGGTTGTATCTTTTAAAAGCTCAATAAGGATTTGGTCATTAGAATATTATGCTTGTTTTATTGTTTAGAAGTGGAACATGAATTGAATAATAAGTCACCAGCTGTCCCGTAGTTGATGATATGATTATCAATCGGAGTGAGAAAAGCAAATTGTCCTTCCATTGCATTGCAGATTTATTGAGCTCATTGAGATACTCTGATGAATGCCTTGACATATCTCTGACCGTTATTCTTCAAGATCTTCAGAAAGTCAATAATGTTTTCTCTGAGACGCCTTAGGCACCGGCATCCATTAATGCTTTATATAGCATGTTCTGCATATTTGATCAGGAAACACAGATGTTAGCTAATGAACAACCTGCAAAGAAGCAAAGAGAAAGACAAAGGGAAAAAGATGGCGAGGAAACCAAATGGACAGAACAGAGGAAGGTGTGCTGTAAGACATTTTAAAAAAGAAAGTCTAACTTTATAACTATCTACAAAAAGATTAAAGGTTGGCCTCCCTTCCAAAGCCAACGACAATTACTGCACAACCAGCTATGCTTATGAAACCAAAGTATTGGGCCTCTACCGGTAAAACACACACCTACACACTACCTATGTAGTGAACATCCTTTAACCAGGGCCCATTACGTTTGATGGGGGCCCTGAAATACGGTATCTCCCCAAATGTCACTCCACCTAACCTCTTTCCAATTCATATTCCACCACCTAATCTGTTCAACTCATCAATAATAGGCCAGGTAGCTCCGCTAAGGGTGGAGTAGGCGGATGGTGTCCCCGCACCCCTGTGATGGCGCTGGGAGGCCCGGGGCGGGCGGGGAGAAACGACGGCCGTACTGCCTCCTCTGTCTGTCGGTCCCGGCTAATGAGGCAGATGTCAGGTAGGCCAGAGGAGACTCTCCTCAAAGCCACAAAGTGGAAGAGAGGGGAAATTGGGCCTCCCGATATAATTGGCACCTGACGTGTCAGGCAACTTGGATGCACTGGCTGACATTCATTACACTTAATAATGTACTCCGCTCCTCGCTCGCTCTCCCTCGGCCCATAAAACCGGCTGCCTGGTGGAACCCGTAATGCCATTAGGCTTCAAAGGCACCGTGTCAAGCCCTCCTTTTGACCGTGTCTCCGGCTCTGTAGCGGCAGGAGGACTGACTGACCTCCCGTCGGTCTCGTCGTCACTCCCGGCGAGTGAGGGAGCCTCACCGCGGAGGACGTTTCGCCCGGAGACGCGACTGAACTGCTGGAGCAGCGATAACATATTCGGAGGTGTCGTTACCGCCCTCAGATCTCACCGTTGGTATCTCAGAGCCACTTATACGGCTGAGCTCCCAGAGTCTTCATGTCCAGGCATGGCGTGTTCCCTAGCCTGCTGCCGGAACCTTCTCGTGAGGGGGGGGGTCTCTGTCCCCACCGCCAGGGCAGTCCAACCAGCACCCGTCAGACTATTGTCCCTGGCAGGATGCTGGGAGAATGGCAGCCGAGTGAACGCACACTGCGTCCTGAGCTACATCCTCTCGTTTGGCTTGCTCTGTCTGCCAGCCTGTCCTTTCCAATCAGGCTTGAGTTCGCTGGTAGTGCTGCATGTGCAGGAAGTGTGTCTGGGGAGAGCAAAGCTCCTTCAGCTCAAGGATCAGAGGCCCACTCCCCTGAAAAGAGAGAGCTCCATCTCCTATCTCTGCCTTTGCTGTGTTTTCCTCGGGTTGGGGTGGAGGCTGACTTGGACATTTATTTTAATGCCCTGGCAACACTTTCTAAATTGGAGAATGTACGCACATTGTGTGTAACTTTTCTTGTGATCATTAAGATGTACAGGACATGTTAAGTCAGTGCGGTGCAAACATTTGATTCCTCAGAGGCTGGACACGTTGTACATTCATAGGAGGGAAGTCAGGGCTTTGCCGATCATTCCCCATGAGACAGCGCAAGCATTCACAGACGGAGAATGGCTGTAATGCCATTCATGTAACATCAGCGAAAAGAATTATCATGAATAATGATAGCTGGCCTTTTTAATGAACGCGAAGTAACACATTTTCTCTGTAATAAATCTGTTGTATCGCTGGTACATGATCTGTCATTGCTTGTACCTATTCTTGAAGGTAATTACAAGTGTACCAGTTTACTTGTATTTCTTCAATTCCCGCTATCTTCATATCTGTTTTCTTGTCCAATAGTTTTGGTATGAATGCTAAGGAAGAGCAGAAAGCATTTGTCCATGAACTATTTAATTTTTAGAAAGTTTATTTTAATCTGTGCTATTTGAAAGGCAAATGTTTTCTTACACAGTGATTTATGAAGTATGCATTCACTTGTGCGTATAGGGAGTACATGATAGTTGAGTATATAATTGCACAGGGAGGTTTCCTCTCATGCAAGGAGAAAATTAAATTTTCTTTTCCTTCTAATAGGTGCACATTGAAGACAGTCAGCAGATTGAATCTCTTGTCTGCAAAGTGGCGTCACAGAGCCAGAGATGAGAGCTATAGTTGTTTTATTCATCGGGCCGTATGTGTTGTTGGATGCTGCCCAGAGTTAGGCTAGTTTGTGTTGAACTCATTGTGTTTGCAGGGATCTGAGTGTGTAATGAATTCCCCTATTGACCCAAATGCCTTGAGATATCGACTTATGACAAACACACATGTGAATGTTTTTGTGGGCGATGGAACCAGATAGAAATCCTCAGATTGTGTGGTTTCTATTTATGATCAAAAAGCAGACTTATAACTTTGTAGAGGATACGAGTTTAGTACTATTGCCTCCTTTAAAGAAGACGTGCTTGGGCGTTAATTGCTTTAAACGTGCCTGATTGTATTAATATGAATAAAACAGTAACATGACAAACATAGTTTTGCCAAAGAGACACACCTTTTCCTGTCTATCTTGGTCTCGATTTGCTGTAATAAAGTAGTGGTTTGACATCCCAAGAGGTCCTAATTATGTCTATTACAGAGTGGGTCGTCCCAGGTCAGTACAGCATATATAAAGTATAAATGCATTATCTAAAATATTTCAATTTTTTAAATTTTTTCATATTTCATCACCTGATGATGTTTCCAGAAATGTTGTGTGAAAACAAAAACTTTCCAGGCACAAATTTGTTGACATCTCTGTTGAGCATTTCTGCGTTGCCGAGAAGTATCATCCACCAATCCTTGAAATTGTTGCTCTGCCTGATGTTTTTTTGCTACAACAGACTATCTGAATAGATGTATAACTATGGACAAAAGGGTTTCTACAGGTTCCCAAAATAATTGCTTCCCTGAATTAAGCTGACAGTGTCTACAAAGCTCAATGGGAGAACCTTTAGTAGAGAGACTACTTTTAGAAGGGCACTGCCAAGCAGACTCACATGTGAATTATTACTAGATTGTTATGACTCAGGCTTAAAAGGGGTGAAAGTGTGGAATCGGCATACGCGTAGAAGAGATCTGTAGCAACTGTGAAAAATCTGAATTCAGGCATCTTCTCTTTCACTCTCTTAAGTAGGTTTATAAGTCCATTAACCTTTAAAGCAGCACAACGTTTCCATGTTTCCCCACAACTGCAATGTTTTATTTAACTTTAGAGACAATACTCATATATAAATCACCAATATGCGATTATGGCATTTGCTTTGTGGCAACAACTCAACAGCAGCAACTGGAAACCAAGTCATGCTTTCTCCGATCACATCACCCAATGTCTTTCTGATCTTTATGAAACTGCTTGTCCAACAAGGATGTTTTTGCTTCTACCCCTGCGTTTGAGGATTGGTCATGTGTCCTGACGGACCGCCCGCGCACGGTGGGACACGGTAGGACACGGTGGGACACGGTGGGACATGACGGGCCTGTTCAACGTTCTAGCTGTCCACCCTGGGCTCGCCTGAGACAGATGGCACCAAGCATTGCCATTCCCCCAGAAATTGCTGGTATGATGTGTTTATGACTAGAAAACATGGCTGCAGTGACTCAAGTATTTTGCTAGAAAGTTCAGGTAAATTCGTAATTAATTGCGCTTTGGTTTAGTACTCAAATCCTTTAACCAGTGAGCAAGCGCTTCTCAGTGACAATGTTATTGGGTAATGGGAATGTTAGATTTGGCTTTTCAGTTTTACATAGCCTTCTCTTCTTAGAGGATTGGTGTTAATACTGATCAGGCAGCACAGACTTAGCGTATTGATTATTTTTTGTCACTACTAGTTCAGTGGTTTGCCAACTTCTAAATGTGCAGATAACCTAATTTAAGTCAATGAGATTGCAGAGATCTGAGAACCCATTTTTAACTCTAACCCATTTTTAACTCGAACCTGGAATTATAAAATGCTATTGTAGAAAGAGGTGCAGGGTTTATGTTCTGCTGAAAGGACTTAGAATTAAAGACTAACCAACACTAGACAGAAAGACTAGGCAAAGACTGTGTGTGGGTTTATTCATTTTATTTTGCAACCACAATAATTGGCTGCATCCAGTTTTACCTTATTTTGTATTGTACCTGCTTTTTAACTGCAAAGTTAAATGTTAATCAGATCCACTTATTCCCAAATCAGCTGTGCTTGGCCCAATTTATTTTAAAATCCAATATTAACATCAGATCTGCCAAGATTGCCCCACTGAATCACATTATAATGAACCCATTCAATTACACCATTTTGTGTTCTTCACAACGGCATGCGGTTTGGCTGGTCATGGACAAGGTCACATGGATCATAAGGAAACATGTAATCTAGGTTCTGGCTCAAATGGCACCCTCGTCCCTGTTTATTGCAGTCAAGTGCACCACTAAGTGAATAGGGTGCCATTTTGGACACAGCTGTAGCAGCCACAATGAGTTGGTATTCTCCAACGTTGCCTCACACCTAACCTGACTTCCTGCACATCCATGCTGACTCCACACATCCCTGCTCCTGCAAGCAGACACATCAACACATATGAGGAGATCAGGGGCGCTCCTCGTGAACACGGACCCTCGGTGCTCACGCTTGGTGTCAGCTCCTCTGTTCTTTTTCTTCTCTCTCTCTCTCTCTCTTTGTCTCTTTGTCTCTCTGTCTCTCTCTCTCTCTCTCTCTCTCTCTCTTTCTCTCTCGCTGTCTCTCGCTGTCTCTCTCTCTCTGTCTCTGTCTCTCTCTCTGTCTCTTTCTTTCTCTCTGTCTCTCTCTCTCTCTGTCTCTCTCTCTGTCTCTCTCTGGCTCACAGCAGGACACATAAGAAGGGTAATGCAGCATCCAATCCTGCTTTTGAAAGAGCATATTTGATAATGTTCACATCTGGCTGTAGGGAGGTTGAGCTACTCGTAGTGTCTAGGCCCATTCCCCATTACCACACTACTTCCAATTTAGTCTTTATAGTCCCCTTATGGCCCCTGGTCGACAGAAGTGTACTATGAAGTGTATGTGTTGCCATATGTTAGGCAGCATGAACAAGTGGAGAGAAGTGGGACTGGCCACACACAAGAACACAACACACACACACACACAAGAACACCACGCACACGCACAAGAACACGACACACACACACACAAGAACACGACACACACACACACACAAGAACACGACACACACACACACACACACACACAAGAACACCACGCACACGCACAAGAACACAACACACACACACACACACAAGAACACGACACACACACACACAAGAACACCACGCACACGCACAAGAACACGACACACACTGCACACACACACACGTGGACACGCACTTATTCTGCCTCGGTCTAATTAGCATTAATCACTTGTATTCTTGTCAATGTTGCCAGCTGCCAATTATCAATGATTATGCCCTGTTAACTTCAGGGAAGGTGACATGGATCAAGGCCTGCGGAACACCATCATATTCACTGGTAAATATATGCTTGGTGATGGCTTTGGAGATAAAGCCTTCTCCTCAACCCTTTATACAATTTGAATAACCAACTATTACCTGCAATAAGCTACGGTTATTAGATTGGAAATATACGGATGGTTTTAATCAGCTCTGTTTTAATGGTTTGAAATTTGCTATTTGGGATTCAAGCAATGTCTCACAGCACATTTTATCGTTGGATACACATTATAGCAGATGTTATTGCAGGTGTAGCAAAATGTTTGGGTATCCGCTTCTGAACGATGCAGTCAGTTAAATGAAGTGACTCTGATATAAAACAAGAAAAATCCACACACACAAAGTACACATGTACAGTGGGGAAGTATTTGATTCACTGCCGATTTTTCAGGTTTTCCCACTTACAAAGCAGAGGTCTGTAATTTTTATCATATGTACACTTCAACTGTGAGAGACGGAATCTAAATGACGGATCTGGAGAAGGTCTGCATGGAGCAGTGGCCAAACCCCTGCTGCAGTGTGCAAACCTGGTCAAGAACTACAGGAAACGTATGATCTCTGTAATTGCAAACAAAGGTTTCTGTACCAAATATTAAGTTCTGCTTTTCTGATGTATCAAATACTTATGTCATGCAATAAAATGCAAATTAATTACTGAAAAATCATACAATGTGATTTTCTGGATTTTTGTTTTAGATTCCGTCTCTCACAGTTGAAGTTTACCTATGATAAAAATTACAAACCTCTACATGATTTGTAAGTTGGAAAACCTGCAAAATCGGCAGTGTATCAAATACTTGTTCTCTCCACTGTATGTGGGTAAACGTGGCTACACTATGTTGAGTGTGAGAATATGAGAGCAAGTATATATGTGAGAGGCTGTGTCTGTCTATGGAGAATGTTTATGAGTGTTTGGACAGTTATTGAGTGTGAACTTGTGTTTTTCATCCAAAAGCACTTCACGGTGTGTATCCGAATGCAGGGCATATTCATGTAACAGCTTGATGGCCTTGGGGTACACATTTATTTCTGCTATAATGCCTCAGAACCATCACTGTCTACTAGATGGGTGCTAGAGCAGCACAAACAGACCGTATCTCTGATAGCTGACCTCCATGATGATCTTTGTGGCCTTTCTGCAGCATCACACAGATGTCCTGGAGGGCGAGGTCTCAGTTGACCTCCCCAATCTCTGAGGAGCCATATTCATCTTCCTGACAAGCTGGGTGTTGAATGCCAAGCTGGGTTGATGAACAGCATCCTCACATAGATGTTGCTCTGGTCCTGGTGGTATATAGGACAAATGCATTGTGATGATGACAATTAATCAATCAATCAAATGTATTTATAAAGCCCTTTTTACATCAGCAGTTGTCACAAAGTGCTTTCACGAAACACCCAGCCTAAAACCCAAGTCAGCACGCAACAACAGGATTGAAGCACGGTGGCTAAAAAACTCCCTATGGGGGCTGGATTGTAGGAAGAAACCTAAAGAGGAACCAGGCTCAAAGGCATTTGCTTATCTCTTAACTGCTGGCTAAGAAGGAACGTTGGAGCCATGCGTTCTAAAAAGGAACCTTGGGGCCATGCGTTCTAAGCAGGAACATTGGAGCCTGCGTTCTAAGACGGAACCTTGGAGCCATTCGTTCTAAGACGGAACCTTGGAGCCATGCGTTCTCCCTCGTCTCTGGTTAGGAATGCGCTGAATGATCAGAATGAGCCCTGGACCCCAGAGGGGATAAAGGGGGGATTTAAAACTCATTTGCATTCTGCAATTGATTTCTACCACCATCCTGTCCGTAATGTCACTCATTCTCTTCCTTTTGAGTTTTAATTAAATCCCTGACTGAGTTTGGTTCGGATTGCTGATTTGAAGTCTGAATCAATAGGAGCAAAGTGTCCAAAGATTGGAGCTGTTCAGTAAATCAATTTCAACTGTGCTTCCAACCTTGTGCCTCTGAACATCAGGGGAGTCTTCTTCCTCTGACTCCAAACACACCGCTACTGCTGGCGTCCGAGTAGATATTATCTCTTCAGCTGTTAGCTAGCTGCCATCCTCTTCCTGCTCTGTTGCTCAGTCCGCTTAATCTTCCATAGGCCATTTCCCCAGCGCTGTATGTTGACCTTGTTTTTCATTCCGATAATAATAGCCGGTAATGCCGGTATCGAAGTGTGCAAAGCCTTTTAAAGGGTATTTTAAAGCCACTCTAGAATGCAAAAAGAAGTCATTCTTCATGTGCCATGTAAATGCACAATTCATTTAATCACATTACCCCACGTGTGTGTTTACTGCCAGAAATCATTTTGAACTCATTCAGATGTAAATTTGATATGCATTTAATTACACCCAAAGCCGTCTCCAGGGGCATCTCCATCAGAATATGTTTCTCATCGTTGGCTATCCAGGGATACAATGAGCAAACCCCCCAGGAGTTTGCTGTAAATTATGGCTGGAATCTGTGTAATTGTGCGTGTGAAATTGAATGTAGATGTTTATTCGTTTGAGCTGGTATAATGCATGATCATAGAAATATCATATATTGCGTGTGTGTGTGTGTATATATGTATATACATGTATCTGACCCCCAGGTGTGGTATAGTGTGTGGTAGTTTCCCCTCATTACATATAGCCTCGGGTATGTACTGTGCTGTTGCATTTTTAAAGAGACCATGTGGAAGCGTCAGCGCAGACCTCAGCCTCTCTCACCAGACTTCACCCTCTCTCCCCAGACTTCACCCTCTCTCCCCAGACTTCACCCTCTCTCCCCAGACCTCACCCTCTCTCCACAGACTTCACCCTCTCCCCCTCTCTCCCCAGACCTCACCCTCTCTCCCCGGACCGCACCATCTCCCCCTCTCTCCTCAGACTTCACCCTCTCTCCCCAGACTTCACCCTCTCTCCCCAGACTTCACCCTCTCTCCCCAGACTTCACCCTCTCTCCCCAGACCTCACCCTCTCCCCCTCTCTCCCCAGACCTCACCCTCTCTCCCCAGACCGCACCATCTCACCCTCTCTCCCCAGACCTCTTCATCTCCCCCTCTGTCCCCAGACTGAAGTAATCTGTCAGAAAGGATCAGCTCCTATTGGTGAGTGGTCAAGTGAAATATTAACAAGAATAGGGTCCAATACCCCACCCTATCAATTAAGGAATGATGTATACATTAATCCATGTTATGGATCTGACAGCCCAACGGCCAATGCCTCATTATTGTGCTCTGCTTTTAACATGTACTGGATTTGTTGGAGACCATGCGCAGGGATTATGGATGCTGGATTTGTTTGAGAATGTGTACGCTGGGATTATGGATGCTGGATTTGTTGGAGAATGTGTAAAATGGGATTATGGATGCCGGATTTGTTGGATTATGGATGCTGGAATTGTTGGAGAATGTGTATGATGGGATTACGGATGCTGGATTTGTTGGGGAATGTGCGCTGGGATTATGGATGCTGGATGTGTTGGAGAATGTGTGCTGGGATTCTGGATTTGTTGCAGAATTTGCGTTGGGATTATGGATGCTGGATTTGTTGGAGAATGTGCACTGGGATTATGGATGCTGTTGTACTGCAGCTATATACTGCAGCTAAATGTCAAGAACATGCAGGAGTTTGTGATTTGGAAAATCAAAAGGTACTGCTTTGTTTGGTACTTCTACAGATTTATACTATATATAATCAATCATGTTATAATGTATTTGTTTCTAAATATGTAAATTGTCCTATGGTTTTACTGTCCCAGTCAAATAAAAAAAAAGTAACATAATTGATTTTCCTGTGTCCAGTATGTAGAATGTTGACACCACTGACCACATACATGTCCTAAATGTTCAGATGTTGTAGCATGCTACCGAATGCTTTTATACTTCTATACTAAAAAAGATATGAAAAAATGTAGATGCACGCTTGGATGTCAACCTCGTAGGCACTTGTTGTCTTATATGAAACACACATTCAACTAAACTGCGGATTTTAGAACTATTAGTAATACATGTCAGGACTATGAACAGACCACACTATCCGACTTTTCTTTATAATTGCCCACGGATTTGTCTGATAATTCAGAGACTAGAACAGACTGAGGTTGGTTTAGTAGTCCGTGGCATGATGGTATTAAATAAGATTTAGTCTGCGGCCTCAGCTCCAAGGCCATTTCCCCTCGATCCCACACTAGGCCTTCGATATCCCACATCAGCCACCTTGTAAATAAATCAGCCCTGACAACAAGGCTTCCCTCTTTGGAGATTTAATTTACCTCACGACCACTGAGCCATTCCAGGCTATTTTCACATCAGGACAGTAGAGGGAAGATAGTGTGAGAGAAAGTGTGCTGGGAGGGACGGGGGGGAAATAAGCCATTTTAAGATAGATTTCCATCTTTGTTTGACAGACGAAATGAGTTAGAAATGGAGCTTTGTCATGCAGTCAGAGTTTGTAATTAGTTTCTGGTCCTTCAATTTAAATGTACCTGGGAAAGAACTGCGGTAATGCCTTGGCCATTTGCTATTGTTGATAGTGATGAAACTCATTTAGTCTCCAGTGTAGACTCCAACCAACCATTTGGTCAAACAAGAAACCACCTTCTGTCAAGCTCAAGCCGCTGTACAAAAAAACACTAGGGCCTGCTTTATAATTGTTGCTTGTTATCTGCCTATGCCATATTTGGAAAGACTGCATATGTCAAAAAACAATTATTTGTGGATGTCAAATAAATATACATGTTTCCAATTATAAATCATAACAAACCTGTTATTGCCTGTAACATACCATATGTGGTGATTTACCAAGCCTAAATTAATCTAGTCTTAAATGAATCGCAGGCCATTTCATTTTGACTATACTTGACACAAGCATGGCTTTCGGCCAAAAATATGAGAAATGTACTGCTAGCGAGATTGAAACAATTGTGAACATTGTTGATACATGAAAGGGCAAATCTTTTGGGGGGATTTGGCCGTTTTGTTAACCTTGTGAACCCCTCCAGGAAATCAAGAAGTGGCTGAGTGTAAAGATAGAAGGTGCCTCCCAGGGCTTAGCACATTGTGTTTCTGGCATTGTTCCAAAGGCAAAACCGCCAGTATGCCGCCCCTCTAACACAGTAATCTAACTAACATCCAGTGCCGCCCCTCTAACACTGTAATCTAACTAACATCCAGTGCCGCCCCTCTAACACAGTAATCTAACTAACATCCAGTGCCGCCCCTCTAACACTGTAATCTAACTAACATCCAGTGCCGCCCCTCTAACACTGTAATCTAACTAACA
>JACXGK010014158.1:0-11917 GCA_016801125.1 Novumbra hubbsi
GTTGGAATCAGGTGTGCCAGTTTAACGTTACAACCATTAATTAGTCAACTAATCACCAAGCCCTTGACGGTTGGAATCAGGTGTGCCAGTTTAACGTTACAACCAAATATTTGAAACCTGTGGGCGGGCTCAGGAGAGAGCTGGGAAACCCTGCCATACGGGTTTGTTGTGTGGTGGTGGGGAGAGTGAGGGTCTTACTGAGCCGAGGTGAGGAAAGGACGGCCCCCTCCTTTCCCCTCCCTATCTCAGGTGAAGCGATGTGTGGAGAGAGCAGCAGATGATCCCGATAAGAGGATTAGTTTATATAACATCTCCTCTCCCACAGCTGGGCCATGCTCAGGGAGATATAGCCACAGATATACCCCCACCGCCACACACCCACATATATACTCAAGGTGTGCTAGGATCTGGGAGACATGGCTGCCACTTACAATCATCAACATTGTGTGTGTAGGGGGATAGATCACCAGGCTATGGATTTCTGGGGGCTTTCAGAGTCTGGGAATACCACCAAACAGGATAGAACGTCGCTAATGTTTTTATCTGGTCTCTCCTTCTTAATGGGTGGTAACATGATTTTCTGGTGATTTGTGTATGTGGTTAGTGGTGTGTTACCATACGTCACAACAATGAATTATTAATGGATTCATACATAATGAATTCATTTGACCAACAAAGTACAGACAACTGGCAAACTCAATAATAAAACTATCAATCTCAACCATATTATTCAGAGTGAATAATTGCATTCAGCTGTTCCGGTAGACCTACTTATTATATGCTAGTTAGCAAGTTGTGCAAACTTTCACAACTTAAACTAAAACATATTTTCTCAAACACACGCACATACACATTAATCACAGCAATGTAGGGCTTCAGTCCATCTCACCATAGTCCTGTCACAGAACTAGAAGGTTTTATGCTAATGTGGTATGTTAGGATTTCCTGGTCGGATCACAGAGGACGTTTACACTCATCGGATGTTTCCATGGAAACAGGGTGGCGAGGGAGTGGCTTGGTGACAACGTGAATCTACGCGTTCACATCGCACACGCACACAAGCACACACGCATGTCCAAGGAGCGGAATTGGCGCTGACACTGACACAGATGTATGACAGGCGGGAGCAAGGAACGCTCAACGATCACAACGCACACTCTGACACACACACACGACAGAGTCGAAAGGAATATTCCACTTGTTTTATTTGCCCACGTGCTGGGAATCCACACGAACCTTATGCGGCAACATTAAAACAATCCTTACTTGCTTCTCCGAATTTTGTTGCGTTATACTTAATAAATAAATGATTCAAAACGAATGTGCCATCAACCTACACGACTAAAAGAAAACACGTTTTCAGAAAAGTGTGCAAGTGTATTGAGAATTCAAAACTGAAATGTGGTGTACATACTGTACGGAGCCAAACCCTTCATTGTGTACTCGGTGGATGTGATTTTGGAAGCGTCTCGTTTTCGTCCTCTACCAGATATGCATAACTGGATTTGGGGAGTTTCTCCCATGCTTTCTTGTAGATCCTCTGAAGCTCTATCAAATGACTTTGGGTGTCAGTGAACTCCCCACAGATGTCCAATCGAGTTCAAGTCTGGATTTTGGCAGGGCCACTCGAGGACATTTACAGACTTACCCAAAGCCACTGCTGTTTTATTTGTGTATCTCTCATAGACACTGTGTCTGCCTGTGTCCCTGATAGACCCTGTGTCTCCATATGTCTCTAATAGACCCTGTGTCTCCCTGTGTCTCTATGACTGGTCTTGTCTGTCTCAGGCACAAGGTTTTATACTGCTGCATTATTGTGCCGGGGGAGTAGGGTTTATCTAACATTTTTCTTTGTCTCCTGGTGCGTTTCAACATAGGAGGACATGAGGTCTTGGCCCACACTTCTGTAGTACCAGGCTCAGAAGACCTTGTCCAGAGCCCTTCTGGCTGTGTTGCAGATCAAGATGATACCTGACGATTCCAGCTGCCAACCTGCTGACCCCAATATCATTCTTTATACAGCCCATATGAATTTATTAGTTAGTACTTGTACCCTTAAAACATCACCCGGCACAGCTAGAAGAGGTCCGGTTTATAAATACATTTGATTGATTGATTGATTGACTGTATGTGTGTCCCTGAGTCAGACTTCTGCTGTTCTGAGGACATCTGGCTAAGAGAAACCACTTTCTCATGTTTCAATTCTTCTCTTTTTTTCTTCCCCCCACCTCACTGTCTGGTGTACAAGTCCCCTTAATGTGTAATCTGTACCATCAATGTTTATTTCAGAATAGTTTAGGGCTGTGTCCACATAACACATGTTACAAATGGTTAACAGCTTTTTAATAGATAAACACATCTTTGAAAGATTATCAACATTTCAATGATAGATTTGCGGTTTTGTCAAAGCTGGGTCTGAGAGTCATATTTTGGCTTAAATTTGAGGAATTTAGTGTCCGTGTGCAAGTGAAGATAACTGTGTTTGTGGCGATAGGTGAGTATGTTGAGAAAGGTGTGTGTGTGTGGATATGTGTGTGTGGAGATGGGTGTGTATGTGGTGTGTCTGCCTCATTCACCCCTACAACGTTGTAATATGAATCTGCAGGAGGTTGCTTTAATTCTGGATTAAACACCCTGCCAACCAATCTGACTGATTATACACAGAAAATATCCCAATACCAGTGGAGCCCCGGACCAGCTCTGGAAATACAAAACGAGAATCCACCTTCACCACTAGATTGCTTTGTGTACTGTGGCAAGGATAGTTTTTCTCTTCAGTCCACAGCTGTCAAACACACACACAAACTCACATGGACACAATGCTCCTGTTTAGCCAGAGGTCTGGACCTCTAATTGATATACCATTGAAAGTGAGCTCATAAAGGGGCATAGTATAAATATTAGCTTGTGTGATGTAGAAGTGTGTTTATTTTAGTCGCTAATGAAGTTTAAATACTTTCCATGATCAGGCTGATCCTCATTTTTTTCCTTAGTTCTTTAGTGAGACATCATAAATGCTTGTTGTTTTCTTCAGACTCATCACCACAGGAGTAACCAGGTATGTTACCAGAACTCCTGAACTGTTTGCTTATATTTTAGGAATGATGTTTGTGTATCTAATCTAAATATTATTAGATTAGAGTATTTTTGACAATGTCCTGACAGTGACAGTATTAGAATATTTTTGTCAATGTCCTGAATTGAGAGATTTTCTGTCTTTGCGCAAATTGATTTGCAGACTTGTTGAGCGAGCAGTGTGTAAAAGATCCGGCCAGTTTTGGAGGATACATTCACCTGTCTTTGACTCTCTCCAATATTGTTGGGAGTTGCTATGACATGCATGAGACAAGATTGTAAATAGAGGAAAAATGTGTGTGTATGTGGGGGGGGGGGGGGGGGGGGGGGGTATATTTAAAAGATATATGTAATTGATTAACATCAATCTGTCATTTGACTTTTTAACCACAACATATTGTTGGCAAGCAGGGATGTGGTGTTAATGTTCTTGTGGCTGAGGTGAGGTCATTCCTTCGTCCCCCACTGAGGGTCAGTCAGGGGTTGAGCTCATGTTGAGGTGACCTGGATTACAGGGCTTCATACCTGGGTGGTGAGGAGAGGGCCTCCCCATCTCCACTCTTCTCACCCGTCTGCGCTTTCCCCTCACATCTGACTACCTTGTCCTGCTCTCTCCTAATCTCCCATCTCCTCAGCCATCTGCCCTTTCCCCTCACATCTGACTTCCTTGTTCCCATCTCCCTTCTCCTTAGCCATCTGCCTTTTCTCCTCACATCTGACTTCCTTGTCCTCCTCTCACCTTTTTCTCTCCCCATTTCCCCTCTCCTCAGCCGTCTGATTTTTCTCCTCACTTCTGACTTCCTTGTCCACCTCTCTCCTCTTCCTCTATCCTTTTCCTCTCCCCATCTCCCCTCTCCTCACCAGTCTGTCTTTTTTCCTCCCATCTGACATCCATGTCGTCCTCTGTACTCTACCTCTCTTAATTTCCCCTCTCCTCACCCGTCTGCCTTTTCTCCTCACATCTGACTTCCTTGTCCTCCTCTCTCCTCTTTCTCTCCCCAAGCCTCCCCTCTCCGCCTCCCCACGAATGGAATGTGTTATCTGGAATCAGTCTATTTTACTCAACAGCAATAAAAGTGTGTGTGTGTGAGTGTGTGAGAGATATAAAGAGGTTCATGGCCTGATGCCCACAGACTCTTTAGGGCAGGATATTACAGAGGTCTGGAACACCTCAGGATTTATTAACACGCTGTGAGAAAGCGTGTGTGCGTGTGTGTGTGTCCTCCTGTCTGAAAACATACTGAGCCTTGAGCCCCTCATGTGCTCCTGCTGCTCTCTCCTCTCTACTCCATATGCAGCTCCTCCATCCTCTTTAACTCTGCATCTGCTTCCCTCCTCCCAATCTTCCTCTTCCTTCTTGTCCTCTTTCTTGTCTTCCTCCACCTCTTCCTCCACCTCTTCCTCCACCTCTTCCTCCACCTCTTCCTCCACCTCTTCCTCCACCTCTTCTTCCACCTCTTCTTCCACATCTTCCTCCACCTCTTCCTCCACCTGTTCTTCCACCTCTTCTTCCACCTCTTCTTCCACCTCTTCCTCCACCTCATCCTCCACCTCTTCTTCCACCTCTTCCTCCACCTCTTCCTCCACCTCTTCTTCCACCTCTTCCTCCACCTCTTCTTCCACCTCTTCTTCCACCTCTTCCTCCACCTCTTCTTCCACCTCTTCCTCCACCTCTTCCTCCACCTCTTCTTCCACCTCTTCCTCCACCACTTCTTCCACCTCTTCCTCCACCACTTCGTCCACCTCTTCCTCCACCTCTCTACTCTCTGTAGTAACGGTTGTCTCTGGGCTGGAATGCTATCTGCTTCATCTTGTTTTCTTCCAAGCTTCTTATTATGGATATGGTTGAAAAACAAAGAGATACACACAGCCCTTGTACACACACACACACTGTCAACACATGCAACCAACCCCCCGCACACTACCGAATGTACACAATCAGTCCCACTGATGTTTCCACCACTTCTCTTATCAGTTCCACCTCGGAGACCCGACCATAGCCATCTGTTATTGCTGACAGCAAGTAGCAAAGATTTGTATGATTACATTGTTCTGCTGCTTAGATGGTTAAACTATGTCAGTACATTTCAGATGTTTCAATATCATTATAGTTAATAGTTAATGGCTCTGCTGCTTGGTAGAATATTGCAACATCACAAACGTTTAAATATTCTTTAGGGTTCCCATCCTATAGTCTATTTGTTCAGCAGCAACTGTGGTGTGTGTCTGTGTGTATGTTTGTCTTGTGTATGTGCCTGTGTGTGTGTGTAGGCTGACATATTTGAGGTCAGTTAAAATGGGGCTTGTAGTATTTGACAGACAGGTCCTTTGGTAGACCCTAGTAGAGAGATTTGAGTCAGACAGGTCTTCATTAACTCTGGTAGAGATAGTAGAGACAGACAGGTCCTCACTGACCCTGGTAGAGAGAGTTGAGACAGACGGGTCCTCACTAACTCTGTTATAAAACCTTGAGACAGACAGGCTGAGGTCCAGTCAGGTGCTAGTATGACCTCTGATACATTATGCTTTTGTTTCCTATGCCCTGGAAACCCAGTAGTACAGACAGAGGAACCTAACGAGTCTTTTTGAATGCTGCATAACTCTTGGGGAACCCTGAACGCCCACCATTCCAAATTTCTAAGAGATTCCTAATGATATAGATACTGTATAATGTCCTGAGGATGATGATGGAAGTCACTTTTCTGCTATAACAGACAGTGTTTCCTGTCACAGTGATTCCCATCAGTGATCAGCCTCAATGACCTCAAGTCATAAAAACATCAAGAGTGGGTCCACTGCTTGAGAGCTAAACATCTGTTATGTGTGTGTGTGTGCATCTGTATCTGTGTGCGTAACGTTTTGTGATAGATGAGGCCTGCTGGTTGTGATTAGTTCCTATGGTGAGAGAGTCTCATGGACTGGGGAGTCGTATGCTAAGTGGTCTGGGAGGGCAGATGCCTTTTCATGGAAGCAAAATTCCAAGACAATGAAGCCTAGATTGGACTAGGAAAAAGCCCCGCCCCACACCATCACAGATTCACCCCCACAATTAGATCAAAGAAATCTACTAAACAACACACACACATACATGCATACACACATACACAGAAAAATACATACACAAGCACACACACACACAAGACAGTACATACATGCACAAGCACACACACACAGTACATACATACACATACCATCACACGTCTGGGACAGGATTGATGGTTGGAAACTCTATCTTCCACAGGGACTCATAACTCTGGATACTGATATTAGGACCAGACTAATGTGAAGACAGTACTGGATAGAAGAGGAGCTCTGATCAGTTAGGTATGTATGGGTGTGTATTAGTATGTATAGATATATATGGGTATGTATATGTATGTATGGATATGTATGGGTATGCATGGATACGTATGGGAATGTATGTATATGTATGGGTATATTGGGGTATGTATATGTATGGGTATGTATGTATATGTATGGGTATGTATGTACATGTATGGGTATGTAAGGGTATGCATGGATATGTATGTATATGTATGGGTATGTATGGGTATGTATGGATATGTATGTACATGTATGGGTATGTATGGGTATGTATGGGCATCAACATCTAACCTGTGGCTACATGCAGAGGCCCATACATACTAAACTAAGTTGTGATCCTCAAACTAATTAACCATTACAGTCTAAGTTTGAAGGTACACTATATGTTTTCATCTATGTTTGAGTGTTCAGCCTATGTTTCTGAGAACAGTCCATTTGAGTGTTCAGTCTTTTTTAGTGTACAGTCTACATTGGGGTGTTCAGTCTATGTTTGGGTGTACAGTCCATTCGAGTGTTTAGTCTGTTTGGGTGTCCATCTATGTTTGAGTTTTCAGTTTATGTGTGGGTGTTCAGTCTGTGTTTAAGTGTATGTCTACATGAAGCATGTCTATTACTAAACCTAAGCGTGTGTTGGACATTTGTGTTTAATTTGCTGGCGGAGGGAAGGGGACTCAGCTTGGCTGAGATGGGAGAAGGCTGTCATCGCTCTGTGAGGACTGGTCTGCCCTGTTCAGCACCCTCGTCTCCCTAATGGCTTCCAGTCGCTCGTAAAGACGGGAAAAACACTGAGCTATGGGAAACCGTGACAGAGGAGCAGTCTTAAAGTCCATCCCAATGGCTGTGTGTGTGTGTGTGTTTATGGGTGTGTGTCAATGTGCCTTCAGAATGAAAGACCTTAGGAACAGGCTACATCTAAAAAGATAGCAAAATGTTCCGGGAGACCTACATAAAGGTAGAGACAGAGAGAGAGGGAGAGATTAAGGGAATGACCGAGAGACAGCGGGGGAGAGAGTGAGAGACAAAGAGACAAAGAGGGACAGAGAGATTGAGGGAGTATGAGACAGAGGGAGACAGAGAGACAGATGGTTGGAAAAATAGAGAAAGAGAGAGCAAAACACCAATTGTGTCTGACTTGACAGTGAAACCAAAAGAGGTCCCGAGGCCCGGACCAAGAACATGAAGCTCCACCTACCTGGGCCTGAACAACCACAGGGACCTTCAACCAGGATGGGAATTAGCTGAGAGACACGTCAAGAAAGGCCTTCCATGCAATCAACCAGGACTATTTAACCCAACATTAGTCATAGGACCAAAACACCTAGCTAAGACTCGGCAGGCAGAGGGCAAATAAGTCCTCTAAATTTAGTGGGTCCTCTAAATACAATCGGTTCTCTAAATACAATGGGTTCTCTAAATACAATGAGTCCTCTAAATACAATGGATCCTCTAAATACAATGGGTCCTCTAAATATAACGGGTCATCTAAATACAATGGTACCGCTAAATACAAAGAGATCTCTAAATTCATTGAGTCATCTAAATACAATGACTCCTCTGAATACAACGGGTCCTCTAAGTACAATGGGTTCTCTAAATACAATGGGTCTTCTAAATACAATGAGTCCTCTAAATACAATGGGCTCTCTAAATACAATGGGTCCTCAAAATACAACGAGTCCTCTAAATACAATGGGTTCTCTAAATACAATAGGTCTTCTAAATACAACGAGTCCTCTAAATACAATGGGTCTTCTAAATACAACAAGTCCTCTAAATACAATGCAAAATCCACACTCATCTCTTTCTTTATTTCCCTTGATATCAGTATTTTTGCACACTATTATGATATTGTACGTAAATAATACTACAAAATGTTCAAATGCCTCTGTCCTTATTATGTTTATTTAGATTACTAAGATAAAAAATCTTAAGTCAATGAAATTCAGTCTACCAGTCACCACCAGCATTATATTGATCCACGGTTGAGAGAGACTGAAACATCTTCTCTTCATTGACACATGGAATGGATGTGCGTGCCATTATTTTAAGGGTGTAATCTCAGACTCCTTTGAAGTAAATAAGCAGGTCTTTCTTAATAAGCCGTGGTATGGAGGTAGCATGTATTAGCGGGTGACTTTGAAGCTAACAGGTTTCTCCTTATTGAAGTGTGTATGGAGGTGATGTAAGACAATCCAAACAAGCAGAATTGCCATTTCTGTAATATATCAGCAGTCTTATCCAGTGCCTCTTACTGTAATAACTGCATACATAGCCTTAATGGTCCACTGTGGAAATCAAACCCACAACCCTGGCGCTGAGAGCGCCACAGTTCTACATACACAGCCACTAGTGACTAAACGTCTTCGTCAGCACAAATCATCCCTCCATATTCCTGTTGGGAAATAACCTACAGTACTGAACTATCTGTACTTTTTCTGTCCTAAACTCAATGCAAACACCATTCTGTATGTTAGCAGAATGCTAGCCATATGCTACCTGTATGTCTGCTGAATTTGAGCAGCATGCTAGCTGTATGGGAGCTGTAGGGTAGCTGTATGCTAGCTGTATGCTAGCTGTATGCTAGCTGTATGTTGGCAGTACGGGCAGAGGTCCAAATGCAGCCTGGCAGGCGAGCAGACAAGCAGACAGACAGCCTGACCGACAGGCAGACAGACAGACACCAATGGGTATATTTTTAGACCCCCTGGAACAGAGGCACACTGAGCTCGATACACTGTGAGCCTATACACACACTGTCCACAGTCAATACACACAGCCCCACCTGAGAATGGCACCTTTGTATAACTCAGAGCCAGGCTGGGGTGTGTGTAAATGTGAGAGAGAACCTGGGTGTGCTTGCTCGCATGTGCCCATATGTGCCTGTGTGCGCTGGTCTGTTTGGTGACATATATTTGGTCTCAATACTGGCTTTTCATGGCTCGTGTTACCGTGGTTACTGCTTAGGGTAGCTGCCATGGCAACAGGAAATTAGAAAACGATAATGATGCTGTGAGGGATGGGGGCTGATTGGCTTGTGGAGGGGAGGTGGAACGGGGAGCGATGTCTTTCCTGGGAGCTGGTTGGTTGAAATTCAGGTATTGAGGAGCTTTGAGAGACAGACAGGTTCCGGAGACCTAATGATTCACAAGTAGTTTACAAATCAGTCTTGGCCTTAGCTCAGTGGGCTAACACAACTGTGCCCAGATCACACAGGTTTTATGCCCAACTTTATTGTTAGGAGTGTGACTTTCGAACGTAGTGCATGTGTGTTTGACGGGACCCTCCCATGTTCCAAGGGTGTGTTGAGGACACGTGCCTGGAGAATTAGGGTCCGACTAGCGGGATTAAGTGTGTTGGAGCCTTCAAGTGACGGCCACAGTTCCCATGTCTGCGAATAAAACGATGTGCTTCTTAATCACGACAGACCCTCCTAGCCAGAATGTCCTCCTCTGTGTGTGTGTGTGTGTGTGTGTGTGTGAGAAACACATGGGAATGGCTGTGCGCTTGCATTCTTCAGACCCCCTCATCATTGACAGAACAGAGATGAAATGCTTCAGCACATCAAAACATTTCTCTGCACGCTCTTGGGTCCCTCTCAGAGAGACTGCGCTAGCTCAGTAAGCTAAAGCCCAGGCTTTGGGAGTTAGATAAGGTCACAACATTTTACTAGATAAGGGTAGATAATAAACTCTCTCTCACACACACACACACACACACACATGGGCCATTGTGGAGTGTGTTGGCAGCAGTGTTAAGAGCCCTCTCTCCCTTAAAGAGAGTGTGGGTGGGCATATCAGCTATCTTAGAGTGTTATTACATTCTTCTCCGTCACCCACCACCCCTCCACAAACTCAACTACCTGTACCTTCACCGGAGAGCTAGGCATTCACGTTTTTATTCTGTCCATTTAAGATTTATACTCGCTCTCTCTGCCTCTCTCTCCCCTCCTCTATCTCCCCCCTCTATCTCCCCCCCTCTCTCCCTCCTCTATCTCCCTTCTCTATCTCCCCCCTCTATCACATACACATGCACACAGTCATGTCTCTAAGGCCTGACACAGGGAGTTTTGTGGTAATGGCCCCCAGCCAAACATTCACATCCCAGAACAAGATAAGGATCCTGCGGGCAGTTAAACATAATACTTCAACGGGAGATGGAGGAAAGTGGATGCGCGCACATTCAAACACACGTCTGTTTGTCTATACTTGTGAGGACCCTAGTGTTACCTTAAGCTGACCGTTATGCCTACACTTAAACCAGCCCTAACCCTTACCTAAACCAGCCCTAACCCTATCCCTACACTTAAACCAACCCTAACCCTGCACTTAAACCAACCCTAATCCTAACCCTTACCTAAACTAACCCTATCCCTACACTTAAACCAAGCCTAACCCTAACCCTTACCTAAACCAGCCCTAACCCTAACCCTACACTTAAACCAGCCCTAACCCTAACCTATACCTGTTCTGACCTACAACAGGAAGAATACTACAGGTAGAGATACCTGTTCTGACCTTTCAATAGTTGTTGTTCTGAGCCAGGGGAACCTTTTCCCCTGTTTGTGTGCTTCTACACTTAGTGTTTGTGTGTGTGTGTGTGTGTGTGTATACTCTATTTGTATGTATGTGTGTGTTTGTGTGTACATTATGTGTACTATTATTTAATCAAATATTTAATAGGAAAATAATATATGTTTTCCACAGGTCTGATGTTTATTTTTTTTGTTATATTGCATCAATGACATGACAATGACATTTTTTGGATTTATGTAAAATAATGGGAGCTGTTGGTTAATGAGAAGCCTTGTTTATGTCCTTGACCAATCTTGCTGTGTTGGGGAGACGTTGAAGAGAGTCAGATGACGGTAGACTGCTTTTAACATTATTTCCAACTTTGTTGGTCAGTGTTGCTTATTTTCCAGTTAGGTAGGACGTGATTGTTACAGTGACACAGAGAGAGAGAGCAGCTGTTTCCTAACCTGGCTAGTTGGTGTGGATTTAGAAACAGGGCAAAGTCCTTGGGTTTTGTTTTTGGACTAGTATTCTCTTGTCTTGGAGTAATTGCTCCCAGCAGCACCTACGTTATGAATAGTGGTTGTCTTCTGCGGTGCTCCATCGTGTGCTAATGTTTTACCTTTTATATACCTGGTAGTATACATGCGTGTTGTGTTACAGTATAATTGTGACACAACCATGCCCTCTCTTGAATCAGCATTGTACCAATACACCGCCCCCCTCGTCCTTGAAGATCGGCAGGCACAGAACTGCACAGACATGAGGCTGTTGAACGCAGTTCAGTGAACTCTGCATCCACTGTTGCCTCTCATGGCTCTTGAGGAGATGAGGAGAACAACAGAGCAAAGAAAAGGTTGACTGTCATGAAGCTGATCACCTGCCTCTCACAGGTTGCTGTCACACCAGGCTTTTTAATGCAACTTTTTACATTTTTTTATTAATCCAAGGTGTCCAGTACCATGCCCCAGGACCCTGCTCCAATACCATGATTCAGTATCATTCTC
>JACXGK010014159.1:0-11941 GCA_016801125.1 Novumbra hubbsi
GGTGGAGAGGAGCAGAGACAGAAGAAGACAGAGGGTGGAGAGGAGGAGAGACAGAAGTAAAAAGGGAGTAGAGAAGATTAAGTGAATAAAGAGAAACTGTAGAAGTGAGTTACATAAAGATCTGTTAATACTAAGTGTGTGTGTGTGTGTGTGTGCTTGTGTGGGTGTATTTGCGTGCAAGCTTTTTTGCAAGCACAAGTATGTGTGAGTGTGTGTGAGTGTGTGTGTGCACCGTGCATAAGTTATTCCTGTTTGATTGTTCCCTGATAGGTGCATCCTGGTCTACGTTATCTAACACACACATTTAAGGAGGTCCGCTACGAGTAGTGTGTGTGTGTGAGCGTGTGGGTGTGGGTGAGTGTGTGTGTGGGTGAGCATGTGTGTGGGTGACTGTGTGTGTGTGTGTGTGAGCATGTGTGCGTGTGTGTGTGTGTGTGTGGATGAGCATGTGTGCGTGTGTGTGTGTGTGTGTGTGTGTGTGGATGAGCATGTGTGTGTGGGTGAGCATGTGTGTGTGGGTGAGCGTGTGTGTGTGGGTGAGCGTGTGTGTGTGGGTGCTAACCCTCACTTGTCTTATTTCAGCCATGGATTTGACTTTAAGGGATTTGACATATTTAGGGTTAATTTTGGAGATTGGGCAAGTTTACATTTACGGTAAATGCTTGTTTAAAAAAAAAAATTGTATTCATATTATTTATTTTATTTTACCTTTATTTAACCAGGTAGGCTAGTTGAGAACAAGTTCTCATTTACAACAGCGACCTGGCCAAGATAAACCAAAGCAGTTCAATACATACAATGGGGGTGTGTATGTGTGGTGGTGTGTGTGTGGAGGTGTGGTGTGTAGGTAGTTGTACACATGTGTGCGCCGGAGTGTGAGGTTTGGGGGTGATCATAGTCAAGGCATGTCACCGCTTAGAGCAGATTTGATAAAATGGAGAGACAGACATGAGTTGAAAGGGAGTGAATTGTGAATTGTGTCTATTTGTTTGGCGTTTTTATTGTTTTGCTTTCCACTTGCTGTGTCAATGTAAACAAATGTTTCCCATGCCAAAAAATCTTGTTTGAATTGAGTGACTGAAACGGAAAGAGAGGTCAGAGAGAGCGAGGAAGATCAAGGGATAGGCAGGAGACAGAAAGAGTAAGAAAGGTTTCCTGTGTGAAGTGATTCATTCTCTGTGGCAGACCATCAAGAGAAAATAAGCCTATCTTCTACTCTCCTGTCCTCTACTCTCCTATCCTCTACTCTCCTGTCCTCTACTCTCCTACCCTCTACTCTCATGTCCTCTACTCTCCTTCATCTACTCTCCTGTCCTCTACTCTCCTGTCCTCTACTCTCCTTCATCTACTCTCCTGTCCTCTACTCTCCTGTTCTCTACTCTCCTGTCCTGTCCTCTACTTCTTGCTCCTCTTCTCTCCCATTATTCCATCTTCCAACGGCTTTGTCCAACACAAATCAATTGTACTGCTGTTTGAGTACTTCCCTCGCTCCACATTTTTTAAAAACACTTTGTGTTCCAATTCGTCTTGTTGACTTTCTTATTGATTTAAGAACCTGCTAAGAAGTAAAGGCTAGAATTGGTTTCTTTTATCAAACAAGTCACCTGAGTATAGAAATGAAAGCCACCTTTTGTCACTGTTAGATTATGGTGATGTAATATACACGCTTCTGTATCAGTACTGAAACCTCTGGACTCTTACAAGTGTGAACTTTCGTACACATGAATTATGACTATAAATATTCTATACACTTTGGTTACCGGGGCCTCCCTGCCTTCATGAAGGGCCAGACATTGCTTTGTGTGTGCAAGTAGGGCAGTCTTGCAGGTACTTTCGCCACAATAATGTATTGTTGAAAATGTATTGTCTCATACAAAACTTTATTCCAGTGAACTGTGAATGCTTTTCTTTATGTTTGTGCTTTCTTTCCATGTGTTCCATTGTGTTCATTTTTTTATATATCTGTAACACATTGTGCAGCGGTTAAAGAGACCTTGATCTCAGTTTGAGTTCCCTTAAATAAAAAAATCTAACCTTTATGTTCTATGGATAACTTATAGAACCTGTTTTTTGGAACATTTAGGAGCATTTCCTGTTGTCTGTCTATGATGACTACTTGATTGATTTCTAGTTCCCTTTGGTGTCAGCGATTGTAGTTTTTGTTGGTTATTAGGAAATGACAGTAGCCAGTTTAATTACAACCATTGGGGGTGTTGATAGACGTACTTCCCTTAAATCATTAGTTCACAAAACATCAGAGGATGCTTACCTGGCAAATGTACAGTACATCGTGTGTTAATATGTCATTGTATCTGTTATTTGTGATTATTTCTAACCTTGCCATGAAGTCAGTGGCAGTGCAGAGACATTGTTACACCTCAACATACCTTTCCAGTGCTAGGCCAAGAAGAGCCCACCTGGTTGAACAGTGGATCTGGATCCTGCCTAACAACTCTGAACACATTAATTAAGTGTGGTGGTTGGAGCATCATGCTGTGAGGATGCTTCTCAACGGCTGGGACTGGGAGGCTGGTCAGGATTGAGGAAGCAAAATAGAGTGAGTTTCCTTAAGAAAACCTGATCCAGCCCGCACACGACCTCAGACGGGGTAGAAGACAGAGGCGGGGCTTTAACAGGTGTATTGTGCTCGGCACCCATGACAGCCAATGAGAAGGGCCCACAAGAAAGTTTGTATTTTCATTGAAAACAATTATGACAAGCAGAATGAGTAATAAATATATTTAGTATTTTGTTGTTAGTGATTTGCAATAAACTATTCATTTAAATAAAGCTTATGTTGACATTGAAGAGATATGAAAAAAATACAGATGTGTTTCATAATGTGTTTCTAGACTTTCTAGACGTCGCTTCTTGACGGTTAGTGTGCTAAAGATCTGAGCTCTGGAAGATAACTACCTACTTTGGTTATGACTAGCCCCCCTTCAGAGGAAGAGCTGAGTCTGTGAATGTTCTTGAGTGGCCAAGCCAAATCTTGGTTGAACATCTGTGGAGAGACCTGAAGGTCATAGTCCACTGATCTGAGAGCTTTAGAGGGTATACAAGGAAGGTTGGGAAGAACTGTTCAAATCCATGTGTGTAGAGCTAGTAGAAGCATATGCAGGAAGACTGATATTGCTAGCACACCACCACAGGATAATCTCACCACCCTGTGAAAGTGAATGTGAGCTAACGAGCCCAAACATCCACTCCAGTTAGGCTCTGCTTTCCTACAGTCAGGGAGGATTTATACACACGGTAGATCTCAAAGTCTATAGCAATGAGGCTGGCTCTGGCAAATATATACCTAAAACTAATACCCAACTTTAAGATCAAATTACGGTATTACAAGATTGTTTTTCATGAATTCATTAAAGATTTGTAGATATTCTGTCTAAAATGGATATGGAAAATAACTGGTCCCAGTCGAATCAATGCTTTTAACTTTGTAGTCTTTAGGGAACTAGTAAGCTGTTCAGGTGTTGATTGGGACGCAGTTGGATCACTTAACTGTCCTTTCCTGAGTATCTAGACTTTATCTGGGGCAGGATGACATTTCTTCTAATAATACCTGTAGGCACACACGCGCGTGCGCGCACGCGCACACACACACAGGTGGGTTACATGTTGAGTGGAGGAGGCGGGGTTTAGTAACCGGGGGAGTGTGTGTGTTTATGAGCGTTGCGGCTCTCTCGCGCTGTCCAATGTATCGGCAGCAGGCGGCAGTGAGCGGGTGGAGAGCGAAAGTGACTCGCGCTTAAGGAAGGAAGGGGCACAGTAATCTGCAGACGCCGAACGGAGATACGCGCGCTCATACCGAACGGACGCTGTGTTGGACGACGGACAGTTGAGGCTGTATAAGAAACTTATAATTCATTCCAGACCTGCGCGTAAAAAACATCGATCAACCGAACGCAATGGCTGACTCTGGGGCAAACAGCAACAGCGACGGGGAGGACAGCGGACCCCGTGAGCCCATGCGGGGCTTTGCGCGCCAGGGCGCCCTTCGACAGAAAAACGTGCACGAGGTGAAGGACCACAAGTTCATCGCGCGCTTCTTCAAACAGCCCACCTTCTGTAGCCACTGCACGGACTTCATCTGGTGAGAGGGATGGGGGAGCGGGATACAGCGCGAGTAGGGGAGTACCACGGGTTGGCTTTGTTCATTTGCCTAATGATGGAAATAAAAATAGAGACAGAGATGAAATGAGAAAGAGGGGAAGACAAAGTAAAGAGAGAGAGGTTGAGAAAGAGACGAGAGGGGAAAATCGAGGCAGAGGACTGGGTCGTCTGTGCGGTAGACTAGAGAAGCTGTTTCCTTTATCAGTATTTCCTCCCGTAGCAGCCAGAGCAACATGAGAGACAGTAGCCTGTCTGCAGCCGCTCCGAAACCTACTGATTACATACGAATCAGATATGTTCATATGAGTCACTTTGCCTTATGTAGCTAAAGACGAATGAAATACGTTGAGATCAATCAAAACATGTTCTGCAACTAAACATGAATCAAATAAGTTGACATGAATCACCACATCACCATATTATTTGTTTATGGAAATACCCATGTGACACTATTTTGTGTGGCTGGACAATCAAATCCATAGTCAACATGTTATGTGATTAAAACTGAATCAAATACGGTTAGATGAATCACCACAGTCAACATGTTATGTGATTAAAACTGAACCAAATACGGTTAGATGAATCACCATAGTCAACATGTTATGTGATTAAAACTGAATCAAATACGGTTAGATGAATCACCATAGTCAACATGTTATGTGATTAAAACTGAATCAAATACCGTTAGATGAATCACCATAGTCAACATGTTATGTAATTAAAACTGAATCAAATACGGTTAGATGAATCAACATAGTCAACATGTTATGTGTCTAAAACTGAATCAAATATGTTTAAATGAATAGTCAAATCACAATTTTTTTGTGGCTAAATAGAGCTAAACTGCTATATGTTCTATACCTTGGGAGATATCAAATATGTTGAATCATCAACAGTTATGTAGCTAAAGATTAATAACATATATTTAAAGGAAATAAATCTGCATCTGCAGGAAACACAAAACAATGAGTGCTGTTTAAACATATATGTTATTACAACTGTGAAATTCGAACTTCTTGGGACATTCCACCTTTACCCAAAGAAGATTTTTGGGGGAGGAAAAAGTTTAATGTGGGGTTGATTAGGGTTAGGTGTTAGGGTTAGCTGTTATGGTTATATATCAGGGTTAGGTGTTATGGTTATATGTCAGGGTTAGGTGTCAGGGTTTAGGGTAAGGTGTTAGGGTAAGATGTCAGGGTTCAGGGTAAGGTGTTAGGGTTCATGGTTAGGTGTCAGGGTTCAGGGTAAGGTGTTAGGGTTAGGTGTCAGGGTTCAGGGTAAGGTGTTAGGGTTCATGGTTAGGTGTCAGGGTTCAGGGTAAGGTGTTAGGGTTAGGTGTCAGGGTTCAGGGTAAGGTGTTAGGGTTCATGGTTAGGTGTCAGGGTTCAGGGAAAGGTGTTAGGGTTCAGGGAAAGGTGTCAGTGTTAGGTGTCAGGGTTCAAGGTAAGGTGTTAGGGTTAAGTGTCAGGGTTCAGGGTAAGGTGTTAGGGTTAGGTGTTAGGGTTAGGCATCAGGGTTAGGTGTTAGGGTTAGGTGTCAGTGTTAGGTGTCAGGGTTCAGGGTAAGGTGTTAGGGTTAAGTGTCAGGGTTCAAGGTAAGGTGTTAGGGTTAAGTGTCAGGGTTCTGGGTAAGGTGTTAGGGGTAGGTGTCTGGGTTCAGGGTTAGGTGTTAGGGTTAGGCATCAGGGTAAGGTGTTAGGGTTAGAGCTAGCATTGTGTTACGCACTATAGTTAGGGGAAATGTAATTTTGGTAACAACTTTCAGTTAACAATCTGGTAACACTAAACTTAACCATGAATCTCATCTCTACCATTAACCCTTACACCAACGCTTCTAAATTCTTAACCTAACCCCAAATGTATTTGTTTTTTGATCGTTTGTTAATAATATAATTTTAATAATAATAATATAATTTTTTTAGACAGTAGTATGAATTTCCTTATCTGTTAACTATGCAAATAAAGTGTAACGGTGATTGTGAATCTTTTCTTTTGTCCCCACCACAATAGTAAAACATGAAAGCGTGTCTGTGTTCCTAAAGCTTTGTCTGTGTGTGTGTTTGGCAGGGGCTTTGGCAAGCAGGGGTTCCAGTGTCAAGGTAGGTGTCAGTCGTTCACCCTGAGAATCTATTCATATTTTATGCTGTCTGCAACAGAATACAAACACACACACACACACACACACACACACACACACTCTCCACTGTCTTCCCTGGGGTTCCAGAACCGTTCTGCGCTCCACACACACACACACACACACACACACACACACTCTCCACTGTCTTCCCTGGGGTTCCAGAACCGTTCTGAGCTCCTCACACACACACACACACACACACACACACACACTCTCCACTGTTCTCCACAGGGAGAACTTAGACACTTTATCTCTCCTCTACTTTCTCTCCCTCCCCTCTCTTTTCTTAATCACCCGCCTTCCAATTCTGTCTTCATTTCCACTTATTTCCCTCTCCCACTGGCTCTCCTGCTCTCCCACTGGCTCTCCTGCTCTCCCACTGGGTCTCCTGCTCTCCCACTGGCTCTCCTGCTCTCCCACTGGCTCTCCTGCTCTCCCATTGGCTCTCCTGCTCTCCCACTGGCTCTCCTGCTCTCCCACTGGCTCTCCTGCTCTCCCACTTACTCTCCTGTTCTCCCTCTCTGCCATTGTCTCTATGTTTCCTGTTTCCTCTGTCTTCCTGTTACCTAGTCTTCCTGTTAGCTCTGTCTCCCTGTTTCCTCTGTTTCCATTTTTCCTGTCTCCCTGTTTCCTCTGTCTTCCTGTTACCTAGTCTTCCTGTTAGCTCTGTCTCCCTGTTTCCTCTGTTTCCATTTTTCCTGTCTCCCTGTTTCCTCTGTCTTCCTGTTACCTAGTCTTCCTGTTACCTAGTCTTCCTGTTACCTCTGTCTTCCTGTTACCTCTGTTTCTCTGTGACCTCTGTCTCCCTTTGACCTCTGTCTCCCTGTTACCTCTGTCTTCCTGTTTCCTCTGTCTTCCTGTTTCCTCTGTCTCTCTGTGTCCCTGTTTCCTTTCCGCTGTTACATGAGGTGGGATGTATTCTTTGTATGACTCTTTATGTAATTATTATGTATGTGTATAGTGTGTTTATGTGTTTCTTTGTATGTGCCCTGTGAAAGTAAGGTCAATGAAATTGTATATGTGTGTGTGGGGGGTGTGTGTGTGTGGGGGGGGGGGGGTCTCAGGTGGCCATAGTGTTGCGCCAGCAGCAATCCTACAGTTTTTCACTAAACACTTGGAACACATCTGTTAATTGGCACAGCAGAGGAGCAGATAAGGTAGTGTGTGTGTGTGTGTCTGAAGATGGAGTATCACATGTCAGCTCAGGGAGAAAAGGGAATTCCTCTCTGCTTTCGCAAGGTCACACACACCCACGCACACACACATACACACACACACACAGTGATCCGAGACACAGGGGAGAACAGAGAAGAGTTTATGTCTCCCTTGCAACACAATGTGAGATTTGATCAGCTATATGTATGTGCACGCGTGTGTCTGTGTACACGCGTGTGTGTGTACACGCATGTGTGTGTATACATATGTGTGTGAGGTGTGTGTATGTGCAGACACAGGAAGTAACAGGAGGCCAATTTCAGTGGGGAATGGCTTCACTTTACGTTTTTCTTTCAAATGTCCCTTTTTAAAAGATTGAGTCAAATAATACATAATTTAAACATTATTGCTTTAATTGAGATGCAGTTGATTATTTCAGTTGACAGATTGTGTTATTTAAAATGTTCTTCATAAATTTTAGTTGACTGATTTCACTTAGAAATATACTATACATTTTTTTCCATTAAAATGATATTAAATTGGTCAGAAAACCAAGACATTGACATCCTGTGTTCCAATGGCAAGTTGTGTTTACTAATCCTAGTTTATAGTTGTATAAGTCTAATTGATCATTATAAACCCTTTTTCAGATATGTTAGCACAGTTGAAAACGGTTGTGCTGAATATAGAAGCAATAAAATTGCCTTCTTTAGACAAGTTGCATCAGCAGTTGTGGGTTTGATTAGAGGCTCAAAATGTCCAGAAACAAAGAAGATTCTTTTGAGGAAAATGTGGAGGACAAAGGAACTGACATACCAACTTATATTTACTTATAAAAAGGGTGAAGGTGGTAGGTTTTGGGCTTGTATGAATGCTACTGGAACCTGCTCACTTGTCTTAATTGATGATTTAACTTCTGACAGCAACAACCGAATGCCTCTATGATCATTGGACGGCACTTTATCATGCAGCAGGACAATGACCCCACACACTGCCAAAGCAAGAGTGTTGGAAAGACCTACACTGGCCGAGTTGATCACCCAATCTGTACTTGAACGTCACTCTTATTTTGACTTCAGACTTCAAAGGGATGATATTTTCACCGTTGCATCTTTAAATGTGCTGAAATACACAGCCAAAAAGTGATTTATCACTGTCCATATACTTTGGGAGTTAACTGTAGACACAAAGTCTACCAATTGCTTAGTAAAACATAGTAAATCTTTCATGAATAAATGGCTATAACACTTCATGAATGCTTTACAAATGGCTAAGTAAGGTTGTCTTAAATCAAGTACCTGTCTTTAATGCAATATATCTGAATGTGTCAGGAAGGGCCTGCTCCAGATATAGCAACATAAGCGGTTGCTTAGGGCCCACAATTCCAAGGGGGCCTCCGACTGCTAGGGGGCCTTCGACTGCTAGGGAGCCCCCGACCAATAAGAAGTGAGGGGCCTCAACATTTTTCTTAGGGCCCACAAATGGCTATATCCGGCACTGGTTTTAGGGCTCTTAAACAAGACAAAATCATCCAAATTGGGAAGTGACCTTGTTACGTTTTCCTGACAAGTTTCTGCTGTGGAGATGATTCACCAGACAGTGACGATTAACTACAGAGGCGTTGTTAACCAGGCATGGATGTTATTCAGCCCTGGGTAACCCTGGTACTGGAGGCGTTCCAAGACTCAACCGACCTGGAAGACCAGGTGTGTTGAATTGAGCCGCTCACTGAACTGAATAATGAACTAAGTAGCGCGGTGCTCAGCGGAGACTAAACCCTGCGGTACCTTCGGCGTTCAGCGGACTGGCTTGGCCAGCCCCGCTTCACAGATGTAGGAGTTCAGGTTACGCAACGTCCTGCAGGATCTGTGTGTGCGCACGGTCGTGTGTGTGCATGCGGTCATGTGTGTGTGTCTGTGCACGTGGTCTTGTGTGTGTGTGCGCGCGTTCATGTGTGTGTGTGTGCGGTTGTGTGTGTGTGGCTGTGTGTGTGTGCGGCCGTGTGTGTGCAGCAGTCGTGTGTGGGTTCGCGTGGTTGTGTGTTTGTGTGAGCGGTTGTGTGTGTTTGTGCGGTTGTGTGTGTGCGTGCGGTTGTGTGTGTGTGTGTGTGCGACCGTGTGTGTGTGCAGCAGTCGTGTGTGGGTTTGCGTGGTTGTGTGTGTGTGTGTGTGCGCGGTTGTGTGTGTGCGGTTGTGTGTGTGTGTGCGACCGTTTGTGTGTGCAGCAGTCGTGTGTGGGTGAACAAGCAGGCATGTTCCTGTGCGAGGTTGTGAAAGGATGATTATGCATTAGGGATGTTCAGAGCGTTTAGCGGCGCTTCGGTCTGGCCGGTTTGCGCCTGGGCCTCTACGACAGCCTGCATAGTGGAATTAGTAGAAGCTGTTTGAAAAGGAAGGTCTGGGTTGTTCTCACTTACGTAAGACACTCTTTCATGCTGGGTTTAGGTTAGGGTTTGGATTTAGGGATTCAGATTTGTTATGGTGCTCAGCAGGATTCAATTGCTGATCCTAATAAAGATAATGTTTATGTAAAGACATTATCTTAAAGATTGGATGATTATGTTTCTTCTTCTAGGGTGGAGGTGTCTGTGTTTATTCCTGCATAACCTATAGGCAGAATTGCCACCTTGACTAATTTAAGTAATCTGTTCCCTGAGAGTTCTGCCTGGCCGCGTGAGTGACAGGATATACAGTGACAGGAAAGGGCTGATCCAAGCCATACACTACCTTAGCCAATGAGTTTGCTGGGAGTGCAATGACGTAATACATGAATTGTCCCTGAATATCTCAGTCAACCAAGAGTCATCAGCTCTTTCAACCAATTGGTTGGTCATCAAAGTTAAAGGACAGCCCCCCAAGTTTTAAAAAAAGCAAATATAGAGCTGTCCGATGAATTAAAAGCCCACTGAATTATGAAATATCATAAATTACACAAGAGGAGTCGTTTTAATATTTTAATGTGAATCTTAAGTGCCAGTGTTCATGATAACAAAACCCAACCAGTCACAGATTCTGCTGTTATGCGTTTGAGGGTTCAGTTGATTACACGCTAACACAAACAATAGTTCCTCAGATTTAACCTGTCACTAGGCGTAAAATGTATGAAAGACGTAAAAGGTATGAAAGACTTAAAAGGTATGAAAGATAGAAGTATGAAATCGCTGTTTGGTCATTTGGTGCGGTTGGCGCGGTGGGACATGGTGGTCAGGTGTGTTTGCATCCTGGCGGTGGGAGCCCAGGCTGGCTGAACACCGTTTGAACACCCGTTGGGCCTTAATGCTTGATTAAATATTCTGTTCAGTTGATGCGCATGCATGGCAGAACCTCGGCTGGCCTGTAGGGGGACTCCTCATGGTTGACTTGTTAGACATTATCGCAGTGTGACTGTGAGTAGCTTTTGTTAATCTGCTATTGACTGGGATGTACTGAATCACATCCATGACCTGGAACTAGACGTGTGTAGCAGTGATCCAATCTCCAACCCTCCACACACACACACACACACACAGATGTACTCTAGGAATCTCAATCCAAGACAATGACCTCTCTCATTCCCTGTACCTATATATTTTCTCTCTCATTCCCTGTATCTATATCTTTTCTCTCTCATTCCCTGTATCTATATCTTTTCTCTGTCATTCCCTGTATCTATATCTTTTCTCTCTCATTCCCTGTATCTATATTTTTTCTCTCTCATTCCCTGTATCTATATCTTTTCTCTCTCATTCCCTATATCTATATCTTTTCTCTCTCATTCCCTCTATCTATATCTTTTCTCTGTCATTCCCTGTATCTATATCTTTTCTCTGTCATTCCCTGTATCTATATCTTTTCTCTCTCATTCCCTGTATCTATATCTTTTCCTGTCTCCCCCTCCCTCTCCCCGTCCTCTATATTTTCTCTCTCTTCCTTTGCCCCATTTCTCTATCTGTTCATCATTCATAGCTGTGTGTGTGTGTGTGAGACCATGTCTTTGGTGGCCGTATCTGTGTGTGTGTATTTATGTGCGCGCGCGTGTGGTATTGAGTGTGTGTTTGTAGGTGTGGGCTTTGATCATGGATCTATATATAGCATAAGTGTTCCACAGGGGAACCTGCTAAATGGGAACGGGGGAGGGAGGGAGGGGAGAAGGAGAGAGTGGGACAGAGGGAAAGAGAGGGAGGTATAGATGAGGAGGGATTTGAGGAGGTGTGTGGGAGTGATGATAGATGTAGAAACAGGAAGTGGCAGGATAATGCAACAGAATGTCAGAGTTGGGAAAAGAGGACAAGCCTATTCTAATGTAAAATATCAATAATAAACAGTGACGTTGTTCGTAAGGGGTTGACCAGACCGCTTGACGTCATAACAACGTGTTTTTGACTCAACATTCTAACTCCGGACATTGTCTAAGCTCCAGTCTTCTATGAATAGAGTCACAGTTTAGGGCTCCAAATGTGTTAGGGATTCAAAGAGGAGGAGTCAGGGGAGATGGTAGATAGGGGAGGCTTAGGGGAGTCAGGGGGAGATGGCAGATAGGGGAGGCTGAGGGG
>JACXGK010014160.1:0-11936 GCA_016801125.1 Novumbra hubbsi
GTCTCTACCCTAGTTGGGTTCCAATTGTCTCTACCCTTTAGTCGGGTTCCCATTGTCTCGACCCTTTAGTCGGGTTCCCATTTTCTCTACCCTTTAGTCGGGTTCCCATTGTCTCTACCCTTTAGTCGGGTTCCCATTGTCTCTACCCTTTAGTCAGGTTCCCATTGTCTCTACCCTAGTTGGGTTCCCATTGTCTCTACACTTTAGTTGGGTTCCCGTTGTCTCTACTCTAGTTGGGTTCCCATTGTCTCTACCCTTTAGTTGGTTTCCTATGGTCTCTACCCTTTAGTTGGGTTCCCATTGTCTCTAGCCTTTAGTCGGGTTCCCATTGTCTTTACCCTTTAGTCGGGTTCCCAATGTCTTTACCCTTTAGTTGGGTTTCCATTGTCTCTACCCTTTAGTTGGGTTCCCATTGTCTCTACCCTTTAGTCGGGTTCCCATTGCACCAATTTAATCCCATACTGTTGATTGACTGTTTATTTTGTTTCACTGAAGTACATGTCGACGGGTTCTCTGAGTGATAGAGTGTTTTCCTTCATAAGACACAAGAGAAATGTACGGTAGTCAATGCAAACCGACTCAAGTAGCTGGGCTCTGGCAGGGGGAATGGCTGAGGAGTGGGTACTGGGCTCGTAAACCTAGTGATGATTAGTTTGTCCCTAGTTATGATTTGTTTATTATCCCACTGAGAACGATTGATTGGGGAATATTATTTCTGGAAGCGCAGCAGTATGCTAATCTGATTTAAATTAAAAGGCTTCAAAACAGACAACAGGGAACATGCACACTAAATACCCCTCAAGCCTTTTCGGAACTAGAATTACCCCACCCCACCGCCCCCAAAACCACCTACACCCAACGCTGTAGCCCGAATTTGTTTACTGTGTTACGGATTTATCTTAAATCAAGATGTGTAGCTATGTTTGAAACCGCTCGCTACTATAAAAAAAGGGGGCAGTTTAATTAGTGGGCTTCTGGTAACCAGATACCCCTTATTTATTACGACTGAACATTGCAATTGCACTTGGAGGGAAGAAACACAAAGTTACATACTTCCTCTGGTTGGTGTTTTGTCCTCAAAGGGTTCAATTGTGTCAAAACTTTTAATTTATATTCCTGAACTGGATCATTGATTCCCAGGACTTAATGTTCAACATGAAGTACTCAGCATTCTGTGAATGTTTTATGCTGAATCTACCTCATTTTAATTCTATTTGCCAAGATGTGGTTGATGCTTCTCTTTCCTCAAGCTCATGTTTACCTTCTAGAATTTTCAAATCTGTTTGAGCTTTGTTCCTTGTCTCGAATCCCAACAACTTCCATTGCTCATTCATAACCAGTTAAGCAGTTAGTAAAAAACATCTTTATGTAGTATAATGACACTTCAGAACAGTAGACAGTCTAATCCTACCTTAAGGCTACAACTGCTATGGGTATCTCTCCATCCTTAGGAATAAAGGAACCCCATACAAAAAGGAAAGAATGGTTAAAGTAACCCAAGCTTCCAATTCACATTGCTGGATGGCGTGCCGATTGCGAGAGGCCTAGATTGTATTCTGTGCTTCTCGTGGCTTGAGAAAAAAACAAGGAAGAGTCCTTTGGCCTCTGTGGTGTCTGATATCAGCTGCTCTAATGGTGATCTAGTAACTGTGTATCACAGGAGGATTCTGAAGAAGAAACGAAAGCTCTGGAAGGGTTAGTTAGAACAGTGTTTTCAGATAGAAAAGGTGTGTAGGTCACCATATAAGGAGATACTTCAAAAAGTGAGTATGGTGCAAATGACACAAATACTGTTGGGTTAGATGCTTGACAGATGCAGGATCAGACTGATCCCTTTCATTTTGAAGAAATGGGGATGATGAAAACCTTTTGCAATTCATTCCGGTCACTGACAGCAGAAAACTGAAAAGAAAGACAGCCGAAGGAGATGTTGTCTTTATGGATGACCGGAGTGAGGTATCTACCGGAGCACGGCGTCCTGTTTGAATGTCTTATAATGAGGAGTGAACTGAGGTTAGAGGGACATGTAGATTAGCTGGTACCAGTTTGGTGTCAGGTGTGCAACGAGAACCAGATTACCAGAGTGTAAAACTCTGAATGACGAGTATTGCATGGGAACAAGTAACAATCATCATTCCCCATGTTCTAATTTACTTCCTTTAAATACAGAACAACCGACTGACAGAACTACTTACTGACCTTACCAGTAGACGGACTAACAGTCAGGCTAACTGTCTTTACTTCAGCTGTGAAGGGATGACAATCTCTCAGGAAGTGTGTTTGTAAATGTACATTTATTTTTCAGCATACCTATCTGCTTTCTGTATGCATTGTGCATACAAGAGCCATAGAATTACTAAAATCGTTTTACAGTATAAGCCCTTTAAATGATTCTGTAGTAACGGTTGCTTTAACGGATTTAGCAAGTACCCGCAATTCTTGGCAGCAAGTTGCCACTCTATAATTGGGAATGTCAGCCTGCAGTCACGTGATTAAAAAGGAGATGTTCAGAGTGATACCAAACAAAAAGCAGGTGTGGGAAAAAGGTCGAAGGCTTTCTGCTCTTGGATAACATTTCCCAAGGTAATATCCAATAGCTAGGATTTCCACTGTCTTTATGACCATGGATTGTAGTTCTCTCTCTGAAAGAGAATCAATACCTGTGTATGTGTGTGGGTAAGTGTGCGTGCGTTCATTTGTGCCTACACACATACACACGTGTACATACGCATGCATGTGTGTGTAGTGGTGGAGCTCAGGCCACTATGCCTGTGTGTGTGTGGGTGTGCGCATGTGTGCACTTGCATACATGCGTGTGTTAATACGCATGCACATGTACCTGCGTGTGTGTGTGTATGTGTCACTTGGTGAGAACCCGGAGGAAGTGTTTTCACACAAACTTTCCCCACTCTTGTGAACCCAAATTTAGCGGTCGCAAGTAACTTGAGAAGCCCATACCACACTATCATTGTAAATGGTGAAGTCATTGTCTTCCAAGCCTTTGTCTATCCTGGAATAATTTTTCCTAAACTTCTAAAGACCACATCTTACAGTCCAGTGTTTGTCCCTTTGGAGCTACCGTAAAAGATTTGAAAGGGGGTTGGATGGTGGAGAATTGAGTAATAACAGATTACAACACACTGAAAACCAGGCAGACTTCTATGGTCATTATTTGATTTATTTTAACTCTCTGCATTCGTATTTTTAGAAGGTTGCGGATTGAGGATCCACCACGATTGAGGAGGCTGCATTTCTTTCGATGGATATTTAGAGGATGATTCTATGCTGCATGTTACTTCTCGGTCGGCCTCCGTTTACCTCTTTAATTAGTAGGGATCTGGTCTAACCCGAGACGGTTGTTCTGAAAGAGATATGTGAATTATAATTTACCATGACTGTGTTACACAGCAGTATAAATGATACCATTTCATCCTTAACCCCTTCTTCCAGTTGTAAATTTGTTGTAAATAAGAATTTGTTCTTAACTGACTTGTCAGGTAAAATAAAGGTAAAAAAAAATTATGTGCCTCCTACGTGTTTAAATTGTTACTGTGTTCTCATTCCTTGTGGAACTTATCGTGGAACCTAACTGATAAGCTTTCAATATTAGCACAGGGACGAGTGCCATGATCTTGGCTCGTTTGTCGAGCGGCAGGCCAAGACACACACACACCTCACAAGCACAAGGACTGACAAGGCGCCAGAGACACACACACTCCACAAGCACAAGGACTAGCAAGGTGCCCAAGACATGCAAGCAGAGACAAAGGAACAGAATCTCTATCCAAATTCCTTTCCTGCCGTGAGGCGTTGTTTTGTTTACACGTTTCCTAAACACGAACCTAAGGAGCGTCATGGGAAACCTTCACAAACATCCCTGGAACCCGCTGACATCCTGGTTCAGCTGAGACGGCCTGCGAAGTGGTAAGGAGACATCAATGCCGGAGGCAGGAGTTGAGATCACATGCTGTCTCAAACAACAAGCCGTTGGTTCGTGGAACGGATTTCATCCAATAAGGCTGAGAAACGTTGTTCAGATTTCAGAAAGCTCAGAGGCTTTTTGTTTATTTAGAAAGGCCCAAACCAAACCCTTAACACAACAAATACCATCCTGCAATTATGGCGGGATTTTGACCTTCCAGAACCATCTGCCTAGGTTCATCCGAAGGGGGAGCGCAGCAATGCTCGCAGCCTTGCCCATCCTAGCGGAGCAGCCTTGCCCGTCCTAGCGGAGCAGCCTTGCCCCTCCTAGCGGAGCAGCCTTGCCCGTCCTAGCGGAGCAGCCTTGCCCGTCCTAGCGGAGCAGCCTTGCCCGTCCTAGCGGAGCAGCCTTGCCCGTCCTAGCGGAGCAGCCTTGCCCTTCTTAGCGGGCCAGCCTCCATAATCATAATCAAGTGTTGCACCCAGCCGACCCAGGTATTGTCCGACACCCTCACACCTGGCTGCTCGCCCAGTTCAATCCGGGCTGACAGCATCTCATTATGTGGGAAGGAAGAGTCCCACCTTACGCCTTGAGTACACTGCTGAGTCAGCAGAAGGAGAGCGCATCGCCCGGCTGTTACTGGCTGCGCCAGGGCGAGGGGTGGCACGCTGTCAACACCGGCGGAAGTCTCCGAACACGCCTTCAGCCGTGCCCGGCGGGGGTGGTGCCTGTGACGCGGGAGGGTTAAATGCGTCACACTGGTGCGAGGTGGAGAGGGTTTTGGCCAGCTGCCACCACTACACATGCAGATCTGATGAGAAGGTGATGCAAGAGATGAACGACCTACTGTAGTTTGGCTAATGTATCACGAGAAAAGGGAAAGTCTTATCTAACATCTATATTATTCTACGATTTGTATTAAAGGTCCTTACATCAATAAACATGCTTCATGCACTTTGTGTTGGGTCGCTTGAATCTATTGGACCTGGAGGAGTGGATCACTCAGCTGGATGTTCATGGACTCATACTTTCTGTGCCGGTTTGATTACTAAAAAGCCATTTGGGGCAATGTGTGAACATTTTTCTAAATGGAAGACTACCTGGATCCAAAAGCAGTTTACACAGAAACAATAAAGGGTATTCAAAATGACTAACTCCACCGAGACACCCAAACAACTGAGAGTATATTAAGTAATATAAAAGATGAATCTTAGTTATTAGTAGGTGGCAATGCAAAGCTGTACATTCAGGCACATTTTGTACTTTTGGTGGTAGCATAACACATATGCAAATACATTTTGGACTGCTGTCCAGTATATATGATCTTCTGTTCACAAAATCTGTCAATGATTCATTAAATGTATGGAAATACTACCCGCAGCAGTAATAGAGGTTAACGTTCCTGAGTTGAAGGAACTAATTCTTCCTAAAACACTGCAGATACAAGAGGGGACCTGTTAAAATATGAGCAACATGATTCAAGACCTTGCCATGATCATATAGCCTGCTGGACTCTAATTTGTTCTTCTCACCTTTCGTAACACTTGGAAACATGTGCTGTCATAATTTTAAAATATCACAGAGTGGGGGCCCCAAATCAAATATTGCTTAGGGCCCCCAAATGGCTGGGGCCAGCACTGGAGTCATGCATTAAATGTGGCCTGAACTTTTAGGGCCACATTTGTATCTTGGATGTCTTTTAACAGCCGTTCCCTTTCGCACTGACTGCCGGCTGATGTAGGCTTTTCAATAAGCTCTTTTAAAAGCATAATTTGGAGACGTTTTATTTGATAATGCTGGAATTGCTCATGGAAAATTAGTGCATGTGGTGTGTTTCTGGTTTGACTGATAATTTATTGCCTTGGACACAGAGTTAATCTATTTCTAACGCTGTCTTAAGCATCTGTGTAATTTGATGGGGAACATTGATTAAACAGTCAGCCGAGATTTGTAATGAACATTGTATTTCAATAAATGAAACCGTAATAAAATATGAACGACTGGGCATTTTGTCAATCATTTTATTCTTGGACTACATCCAAAGTAATCTAGTAAATGTATTTTAGAGTCAGTGAAAATGGCTTTTATTTGTGAGACTTTCTATGTCATGTTTGAACGTCTGTATTAGTACCTGGAGTCGTTACTGTTAACTGGCAATATTATAATAAAATGAGCAAAAAGCCCAGGGCACAAAGCGAGCAATAAAATGTATATTTTAACAGTTCTCATAAAGGGAATGTGTAACGCACAGTATGACTCATTATGTATTCTCGAAAAGAAAGCATGTATATGATTATTTTAAGGCTTTTTTTTGCTTAATCTGTTTATCTTCGGAATCCATGTCATGAGGGAATTTATATACAATCACTGCTTTTCAATTCTGTCATGCTCTTCTCTAGGTTGACTCAAGATGACAGGCGAAGTGTCTCTTCTGATTTCAATGAAGTCTAGGCAGGGGGGGCGGAATTCTACCCAGGTGGCTCGTCATAAACGCTTGTGCGTGTGTCTAAATCTTCCAGGAGAATCTGGTATGTCTCCGAGGATGTTCCATTCCAGTTCACCGTTCACAGTTGAAAATATAGCCTACGTTGTGAAATGATGTTCATTCAATAATAATCGATTTGGAATGCAGAGTGCTTTTTAAGTCTGACACAAAAGAGAAGCCGGTGTGAGACTGAGGGTGCTATAGAATGTCGCAGGGATGGCAGGTGTTCAGTGGTAAACGCATATTAATTGAAAAGTTGCTGGTCAAATCATAGAACCAGCGAAGTGAAAAAACAGTTGTTCAATCCCTGAGCAAGGCCGTTAACAATAATTGCTCCCCAGTTCGTGCTGAAAGTTGGAATGTGTTGTGAAATTAGCTGGTGAAACAAGGGCCAAAGAACATGTAACTAAACTCTTTTTTACAACTGATAGACTCAACAATTATAGTATCTGTGTAGGCATGGCTTTTCTTTCCTTCTTTGATCTTTATTCCTTATCTATTGTTCCTCAAGCATAGGGAAGATTGATGATTTCACCAACTACGTGAGTGTCCTACTCTTATTTCTCAAAAATGTCTAAAAAGATTTTAGAACAATTACAATGTTGACAAGATCAGGACAGACGATAAATTTTAGAACCAGGTGTAAACAAGCCTTAGGATGAATACATTCACTATATAATATAAACAAGTTGGGTTTATAAGATATATCTGGAAGAGATATTTGTTGTATGTACAAATGATTTCCACATATGGCTGGAATCTGCATACATCTTTGGCTCCAAAGCCACAACCATAACTTGACTTGAACTTGTCCATTGGCAGCATAGCTGTTTTGTTATTTAATATTCTGCCTCCACAGCCTGTTATGTCCAGGGCTGTGGATTTGGCAAGGTACTGTAAGTACTGTGATCTGGGTTTAAAATGTGTTTTAAGTACTGTATTTGCTTGATTGTGATTGAGTATTGCATTGTAATGAAAAAAGAATCTACTCATGAAAGTGAAAACCCAGCCCCTGTGCAAATCAATCAAGCAAATTCTAAACATTTTTGAAATTTCAAACAGTAGTCTAAACCCGGGCTGCTTATTTAAAGTATAATTTCACAGTTTTACAACTTAATGCTTGATGGTTCCTTACCCGAAAAGTTGTTTGTGGTCCAAGGGAAATTGTATAATAGTTTTCTTTATTAAACAGACTTAATTTACTTGATTTAACCAAACTGAAATCAGTTACAAAGATGACATTACATTAATTACTGAAAAACTTGAGGTCACTCAAAACCAAGTTTCTATCAGGTGGTTTGGGGTGTACACATTTGTAGTGGCCTATAGTGAAGCAATACACTACTTTCATGCTGACAAACCATCCAATATGTTTAATATGTACCATATGTATACATAATATAAACAATAATGTAATTAGGCTTTAATTAGGGTTTGTGTCTTGGGCTCAGTGTTGTTACCTTAGAACTGTTTTGTCCATGAAGGAGGGGGGAGGAGGATGAGGAAGAGGAGGAGGGAGGGAGGGAGAGAAATAAACGGGAGGAAGGGGTCCACGAGGGACAGCTGCTTCCGCGAGAGGGAGGTCGGTTCTCCTCTCATGTCCTCCTCGCTAAGCAGATGGACTCAGGAGATAAACAGCAGGAGGAGGGGCTGCACAGACAAAAGAGAGAGGGAGAGATAGAGAGGGAGAGATAGAGAGAGAGAGATAGAGAGGGAGAGATAGAGAGGGAGGGAGGCAGGAAGGTAAGGTGAAAGAAGGAAATAGAGAGAGGGAAAGAGGGAGGTAAAGAGAGAAAGAGAAAGCACTGCAGAGAAACTGCCCTTGTTGAGATAAAACAAAAAGCATGGGTAGAGATTCAGTCACATAGAACCTGAGAAGCACAGGCAGCAGTAGAGCGTTCTACACTCATTTTTATTCCATAGCCTTTGTTACTCATAATTTGGACTTGAATGTACAGACCGAAGAATTATCAAGCCAGGATTTCAGAGTAAGGTCAACATGTCTGAGTAACGCCAGGAGAGGATATACTGTGGCCCCGTTGGAACCCTTAATGGCTGTGTGGCGTTACAGACAAATAGATGTGCTATTGTTCCTTGGCTGTTGTTATTGTTTCCAGGATTAGCCTTTTTACTTAATTTCCTGCTTTACTTGGGAACCATAAAAAAGATGAATGTTAACTCAATCCTAGAAGAAGTGCTGTAACCTTTTCAAGGTGCTTTTTTTATGTTAGGCAGCACTAACCATGAAGGCTGTGCGTGGTGAGGACTTTGTTGCCCAATTTCCTAGTGATCACTGCAAACTTTTCCAAATGGATCCAGCAACAATATTGTTGTCTTCTTAGAGATAATATGACATTGCTCCACACAGCCTTGGTCTAACTAACATACACATAAAACAAATGGAACATAAAATCATGCGAAGAAAACATATAACCCAACACAGCCCAAACAAGAACAAATTTATCTCACATAGAACCCTACATAAACCTCACAGAAACCCCATATGAAGCAAACTACACATAGAACACATAAACACCACATAGCACCTTACATAGAATCCCACATAGAACTTGCTTACAGCAAATAGGGCCCCCATACAACACATATAAACAGAACAAATATAACCCAACATTGAACCTTAGAACACATTGGACCCCACATAGGAACATGTAAAGCTCCACCTAATTCACAGCTCTCCACATAAGCACTTAAAACACACAGCAGCCCACATTGAACCATACTTAGCAAATGACATAGATCCCTAATTAGACCACTAAGTGCCTCACATACAACCCTACTTAGAACAATACATAGTGCTCCACATAGAACACCTACTTAGAACACATTGCTTTTCACATAGAACCCCTACTTAGAACTCATAGCTCACATACGGCCCTACCACGGTAAAAGTGCTGAATGTTAGCCAGTGCTGAATAAGCCATACCGATAAAATAAAATCACAAATTGAAATGCTAAGAAAGCGATACAGTAGGCAACAACTTATTGGCAAATATTTACCATTACCGCTTGTCAACTATATGAAAATGACATATAAATATGCAGAATGTGGGGCTGCGACAGAGTGAAGCGATGGATGCTCGTATTTATAAACCGAAAGTATAGTAATCATGACATTTCTGTAAATGAATTTCCAGGGAATTCTCAAGGTAGGGCAGACCTGCACTGATTGAACAAATAGAGATTATGCAGTATGTCAACTAAGGGATGGATTACAGCCTACCAGGTAACTGGCTTCCCCTTGCACAGGACCATCCCCAGATGCCTGGGCCTACCAGGTAACTGGCTTCCCCCTGCACAGGACCATCCCCAGATGCCTGGGCCCCCTCACTTATAGACATCATGTCTTTCTGATCTGGCCCTGCCAAGTTAGTTCAAGTGAATCATACCCACCGTTCCCCGCCTAAGCTACAACCCTGCCCCTACATCACATGGTATCCTTAATACAACCCATAGAACCCTGCAAGGAACACACAGAAACCGGTAAAAACACAAAACCACTGCTAACTGGAGAGACCGGTTCCTTTTCACTAGATGGCAACTAACTACATGGCAAAGATCACTTCAAACAGCTGAGGTGAAACACACACACCAAGTAAAGACTACCAGCGATCTGTTTGTCTTTGACATCAAAATGTCTGTCTGACTGTCTGCCACACACAGAGAAATCATGCAAGAAACATAACGTTCAAAGCAGATTTAGACTGTTTTTAATGTAACAGTCGTCTTGGTTGGAAATGTCATCTAATCATTTCTCTGATATTTTTCTGTCTGAAGTCAGAATGCTACATTTTGTTTTCAGAACACAGCCCAGGATATCCAACTGTCATAAACGCAACTTTAGTTGTTTATAACATCACAAAACCAATTAGGTTTCAATAGTGTTTCAATTCCCTGGCTCTGGAAGAAAATAATATATTTTTTGTTACCAAGACGTAATGAATAGCATCTTGCAGTTTGAGACTATAATTTATGTTTGTTTTTCCTCAGTCAATAACCTAGCCTAGTAAAAATGTTTTTTTTTCTATCACTTTTCCAGAGGAGACATTTGCACACACACACACACACACGCGCTCACAGACACCCACACAAGCAGTGTGTCTCACAGGCGCCTGTTCTCTCCCTCTCCGTTAGAAATGCTTGGTTTGTGTAACGTGACACATATTTTTCTCATCAATGTGTTATCATGTTGCGGTGCCGTCACAGTGCTGATTAGCTGAAGGGTTACAGTGGCACCATGAATGCTCTTTTTAATCCACTCCATGTGGACTGCAAAAGACTCTACTTATGTTGGACGGCGTTGCCAGTCTAGTTGTCAATACTGGCACACATGGAGGTTTGCTTACACAAAAGGTATGTGTAAAAGATGGTTACTAGTTTTACGTTTTGAACACTGTTAGAGTTTTGCCAAATGATCGAGTTTGAGGTCAGTGCTCTATAGGTTTTCTTGTCTCCTGTGTCAGATCTGTCAGCGCCCATGAGATTATTTTCTGTTTTCTGAGATTAGGACTTCTCATCAGAATGACTGATTTGCAATGTGGCTGTGACAGTCAAATCATTATGGTGCTGTTGTTACTCAAACCATATTTTCAATGCAGGAGACCCTCGCAATGTTTTCTAAATTGTTTGGAATCTAACCACATTTAAAACCACTTTTTTATCATTTAATTGGGGGATGTGTTTCAAAAGCTTTTGAATATTTGATTCTGAAAAACACTTGGAGTCCAAAATATGAAACTGACTTGTTCTCAGCTGTTGCCTGGTTGGAGCTAATGTAATTTCCTCATCTTAATTCATCCGAGTCTGATTTTCTGCATTTAATTAATCTATTATTCTACTTCATGTGCTGATCTTATTTGCAGTTTTATATGCAGTGCATTCTTCTTAGTGCATCAACTTTTCCAACACTATTCTTTCTGGACCAGTATCTATCGACTCTAGCCAAACTCCCTGTTTTTCTTGGAAACCCATTCCGTCTTGCACAAAAATTGATCCGTAGATATTCTGTCAGCCTTTGCAAAATCAGGATGTGACTTAACGAGCTATAATGGCTTCTAAGCAAAACTGCTTCACACACAATCAACTCAAGGGTGCATTTGGCACCCTTTATGAAACAAAAGTAAAAAAAAATGCTTATTTCTATAAGTTCATTTAAGCACAGAAATTCTCAAAAACAAAACATTATATTAAGTACTACTTTGGGTTTCTGCAAAACATAGGTTTCATTTTTGGCAACTGTTCTGAAATCCTACGCATTTTGCCTTGTCTCAGTCTCCACAAACTGTGCTGATGCCGTTGCAACTGTTCAAGTTTCCTTGGGGTAGAAATACCAGGTTGCATGTAAAATGACTATATCATCCTTGGGGTAGAAATACCAGGTTGCATGTAAAATGACTATATCATCCTTGGGGTAGAAATACCAGGTTGCATGTAAAATGACTATATCATCCTTGGGGTAGAAATACCAGGTTGCATGTAAAATGACTATATCATCCTTGGGGTAGAAATACC
>JACXGK010014161.1:0-11939 GCA_016801125.1 Novumbra hubbsi
CAGTCTCTCTCTCTCTGCGGTCTCTCTCTCTCTCTCTACGGTCTCTCTCTCTATGGTCTCTCTCTTTCTGCAGGCTCTGCGTGGACACAGCCCTACTCCACAGGCTGTGACAAGCAGCCGTGTTGCACAGGAGCCTGTCAGGAGCCTGTCAGGAGCCTGCGCGACCCTCGTGTCTGTCCCAGTGAATTAGCCACCCTGTCTGCTTCTCCACAGCTATTCCTCCCTCTCTCTCTCTGCTGGGTTGGGAGAAGCTAATGCTGGCCTTTGTACAGCTGCTTAGAAGGCCTGCTATGTCCTTCATGATGTATCGAAGGCCAGGACCTTGTTTAAAAACAGAACCACTGAATGCTCAGACAGACCACACATGGGCTGCTACTCAAATCGAACCCTAGTCCCTTTTTAGTGCACTAGTTTTGCCCACGGCCCTTAAGGCTCGACAAAGGTAATAGGGCAGAAGAAAGCTAGGGGATAGTGTTAAACCCCTACTCTTAAAGTATACTCTTACATTTCTTAAACTAGAATGAACTTGTGTAGAAATGATTATGGACCTATGTTTGAATAACTTCCCTGTTCTGTCCGGCAAATAAACAGTACTTTTTAAAAGAAAAGTGTGGCCCATCCGATAAGGCCCTGAAGCCCAAGGGTTAACCTGTGTTAGGGTGGCATTTGGGACAGCTGTTGATGTACACCTGGATCAGGATTAAGGCTTTATATGGTTACAGTACAGGCTTCTCTGTGACCTTGTTTGGTTATTGATTGCCTTAAGAGAGGAATCAAGGCACCTAGTAACAGGCAATGGAAGCAGAATGATTGAGTGTGTGTGTGGGTGTGTGTGCAAGAGTAAAAGGGGGCATTTTGTCCATGGTTCCCCCATTGGTCTTCCAGCAGATAGGTCACAGGGGTGATCAGTCCGAGTACAGGAGTGAGCAGCACGGATGTCATCTGGGTCTGGTCTTATGAATACCGGATAGCCAAGCCTCAAATCCCAACCTACTTCTTTTAGAGTGCAGTTCAAAGGGGGCTCTGGTTAAAAGTGGTGCAATATGTAGGGAAAACGGTTCCATTTGCGACACAATAACTGAAGTGTTTTGTTAGTTTGACTAAGTCATACACATTCTGCCGCCTCAGAGCTACTCTCTCTCTCTCTCTCTCTCGGCTAGGCAGTAGGTAGTGGCATTAAACACAGGAATGAATCACGTTGAGAATAGAAGCTCTGCTGGCTGCGAGACTGCTCTGTGTCTACACAGTGTGTGTCAGTGTGCATGTGCGAGAGAACACAGGGGTGCGCAGCATACAGCAACATGGCCACTACATCAACGTGACGGGCCTTGACACCCCCCTCTCCTCCCCTTCTCCTCTGTGACAGAAGGGGCGCAAAGCAAGAAGGAGGGAGGGGAGGGAAGAGGAGGAGGGGGGCACGCTGTTCCTGCCTAATTTATGAGCCAGCTTCCCCAGCCCTGAAGAGTCATTAGCTCCACACACTGACACAGCACACTGGCCCCAGCTCCACATTCATGTATTGTCTTTTTACAGCAAGGAAGCAACAGCAATTAATTACCCTACAAATCGCTCCCCGTCCTCAGGATTTATGTGTGCAAGGACTAGGTGGGGCTGGAGGGGGCTCGGCCTAGGGGGGATGGCCTAGGGGGGCTGGAGGGGGCTCGGCCTAGGGGGGATGGCCTAGGGGGGCTGGAGGGGGCTAGGCCTAGGGGGGCTGGAGGGGGCTAGGCCTAGGGGGATGGCCTAGGGGGGCTGGAGGGGGCTAGGCCTAGGGGGACTGGAGGGGGCTAGGCAGTTGTATTTCCACTGAGCCTGCAGTATCTCTAAACAGTCCAGGGAGCACACTTGATAAATGCTGATTTTCCCATTTATTTTTTTGTTTTTTGGGGTTACAGCCTTATATAGAAACATCAACCAATGTCTGGCCCTTCTGGAAGCCAGAGAGTCTCAGTCAACTGAAGTGTATACAAAGACAATGTGTGAGAAGTGGATTAGCTTGGAGTAAAAGTGTGAGAAAGTTTGCACCAGCAATAAAATGCAAAGCTATATGATAGCCAGCATCTAGAAGTATTGATGCTGATGCATGCATATATAACACATCACCGTAATCTAGCACAATATATAAGTATTGTACAATTTAATTTCAATGCTGAGAATACAGATGTGATTAGTTTATATATATATATAATTATATATATATATATAATCATATATAAATAGTTTTTTATATTTGTCAGTTTCAATGTAGGTTTAGAAAGACAAATATGTATTTAACCAAATACCAAAGTATTTGTAGGAGGGAACATATTGTGTAACAGAACTGTCAATGGTACTAATGTTGAGTTTTGGACTTAGAGAACAGTATATATTTTGTTTCATTTGCATTAAACACCATCTTTGTGGTTAGATTTCAGACTGCAGACTTGCAAATACATGAGCAAGAAATATGGCATCAGCAAGACAAATAAAATCACAGTGTCTTACAAAAATTATACAAAAATGATGTATGTGCAGTACAGAGAAAACAACAACCCATGCGACTTCTATGCTGATTTGCGGAGTACAAGAAGATTTTATTTAACCCCATCAGTTACAATGGCCTGGGTTTAATAAGAAAATGTTTAAGGTCAATTTCTTCAAAATGTAATAATGACATCTTACAAAAGCTTTTGAAATGTCAATAAATAGAACCAATATTAGGGCTTACATTACAAGAGAGAATAAAACGCTAAAAAGACATCTTAGTTTGCATATTTATTTCCACCGTGTTTGAATTTACACTGGCATGTTCAAAATGTACTACGCAGTAATACGTGATTATGGAGGGATCAATTGCACAAAAATCATACGATATGTGTGCGTACTGCACAGAAATGTTTTAACAGTTCAGACAGAGTTGTCTTTACCCTTGCAAACCTCCAGGTTCCTTTCCAAAGGAAATATTATAGGTCAAAATATAAAATAAAATAAGTCTTCTTCGATATGTATCAGAAAACATATCTTAATGGATAAAAGCTCTTAGATGTTTTCATGTTTTATTCCAGTTTTTACCTATATTATTTACAACCAATGGAGTAGCTGTAGTAGTACTGTGCCAGGGTCTAAAACCAGATTGATGTTTATTGAAAATGTTATCAACTATAAAAGAATGCAGCTGCATATTTACCAAATACTGCATAATTCTAGCTATACAAGAATATCTAGTAATAGAATGATAGTCATCAAGGTCACAAGTATCCTTGCTTTTATATAGTCTTAAACAGAGTGGTGATTAAAGGCATAAAGTAATTAAATTTTATCAGTAACTGGCCCATAGTCAAAAAATATCTGCTTATGCAGGTGGAGGAACTGTCCATCAGGCAATTCTTTTCCAGAATTACTGGAAAACAATAGTTATTGTTGTCCAGAAGGTTACTACGGTTAAGATGTTGTAAGAAAAACTGTTAACTTACAATTCTGAAATGTATTTCAGTGATAGTTTAAGGTTTTGCCCTATGAATTCTGACATGATGCATACATTAGGGCACCGGTCACTAATATTTAGTGGTAATACAATAATAGTTAATGTTGTTGTAGTATGATTTTGTTTAGGTTGGGTTGGCAAGCGAATGGCTGCGTAAGAATTAGCTCAACACAAAACTCTCATAAATTTCCAGTTCAAGTTAAATATCACAAAGGATAACACTTCAGATGTTATAAAAAGGTAAAGAGAGAGATTAGTTGTTAGCTTGTTGAGCAAACCTTTTTTAGCAGATGTTGGATGATATGAAATTGTAACATTGCCGTTGTTTCCTAATGTAAGGCTGCAACACCAATCATAAATGTATTTCCCCCCAGACTTAGAACTTTTTCAGTCAGTGGTCTCCCAAGCATATTTCACACAAATATTAGATATAAACAGCAGTGTGTTTATGGATGTCTGTGTAACTGCATCAATGATGTAAACCTCTAACTTAGTGATTTAGACTTTAGATTTAGACTAAAAAATAACCAATTGGAGAAATACATCGGTTAAAGCAGGAAGGATTTGTGTGATCCGGCTGAGGAAAGATAATTCCAAGCTAGATAAGAAGCCTAATGACAACTTTCTTGCTGTGCATGAATAGTCTAGTTATCATGACTTCCTCTGACGACTTTCAGATATAACAATAGTCTAGTTATCTTGATTCCCTCTGATGACTTTTTGATATGACAATAGTCTAGTTATTATGATTCCCTCTGATAACTTTCTGATATGACAATAGTCTAGTTATTATGATTCCCTCTGATGACTTTCTGATATGACAATAGTCTAGTTATTATGATTCCCTCTGATGACTTTCTGATATGACAATAGTCTAGTTATCATGATTCCCTCTGACGACTTTTTGATATGACAATAGTCTAGTTATTATGATTCCCTCTGACGACTTTCTGATATGACAATAGTCTAGTTATCATGATTTGCCCTGAAATTATGGATTAAATGTTGCCTGTCTGAGACTGCAGCCCATTTGTCTGACTATTCCAGCCAAATTCAGTCAAGCTCGACAAGACCCCAAAAAAACTCAGGCATGCACACACACACACACTCACACACACACACTCCTTGCTACTCAGCACTCTCTCAAGGGCACGCTCCAATAAAGCGGCATTGGAAAACATGGGTCTGATGGATTGGGCCCAGAGACAGCGGCGCGGGCAAATCCCCTAATGTGGCATAAATAAGGCTCCTGCACTCCGATAGCTCTCTACAGACAATGCAAATTATATTGTCAGCCGCAGTCACTTCCACGCTCACACCGCAGCTAACAAGAATGGCCCGCCAAAGCCCTGACAAGGAGAGGAGGAGCGACCTGGGGAAAGGAAGGGTGGAGGGAGGAAATTAATTCATGAATAAACCCACCTACCTAGAACGATATGTGCATGCAGGCACACACACACACACACACACACACAGATGTGCCTTTGATTTATCTCCCCCCCGCTCCCTCCAGCTCTCCCAGTGAAGGTCGCTGCGACAGATTTGGCGAGAAACTGAGGTAGGGGTTCAGCCATCTTGGAACCAAGCTGATTCTGTATGTATGGCTCAAGGATAGTTGTGGCTGACAACTGCACAGACAGCACACTAAGAATTCTGGGTAACGTAGTGCGATGTTTTTGTTAACCACCCATCACTGAACACTTCCCACAGTAGCTCACTTCCTTAATCTAATTTACAGTGTGAAAGAGAGAGAGCCCGGAAGAGACACTTGGGAGATTTAGTGTGAATGTTACACATGTGTCACAAATGGCACCTCTTATCTGTATAGTCTACCACCGGCCTTAAGAACTAATGTACCAAAAAGGGAGTAGGGTGCCATTTAGCACAAGAGCAGTGCGTGGGCTGATGTCTCATTGTGTTCCTGGTCTGTCTCCACACAGTCTCTCACCATAATAGTCCTTCCTGTCCAGTCTTCTGTGCTCTGCAGCTGCTCTGTGTCAGCCGGTGTTCCAAGGCCCTGTCTGGACTCAGTTGAAACCGCTCTCACAAACATCTGTCTCAACAAGAAGCATGGCCATAGAAGAAATCAATACAGTCTTGCAAAAACGTTCACTCTCTATTCCCCCAGTATGTGTCCTATGGCGACATGTTCCTATATAGAGACACTCTGTAAACAGACAGGAGGTGGTTTAATGGTCCTGTGGGTATCGCCCTCTGTTTGCTGGCCTGGTCTCCTTTTGACTGGGCCTATTATAGCTTTTGTTAAAAGTGTTGAGATATGTAAATAATAGGGTGCGGTTTTGGATTTACACTGTATGTCATTCTGGTAAACTGTCCGTACAAGACAGTATCCTGTCCACTCTGAAGTCCCCCAGTAGGTCCCCTTTACCTTTTTCTAGGCCAACTGTGATGTAAGTCTAAGCTATGCTATACACACATCTCCTCATTTATAAAGCACCAAACTCACACATCAACAGTCTTCCAGACCATCCCACAACGTATACACTCTACTATACTTTAGCGAACCCGCTCCCATAGAAACAGCTATGCCCTCTCTCTGTCAAACATTTCCTCCCCTAGCCCGGCAAGAAAAGTGTTTCCCAATGTTGACAGGGAGAATGGATGGCCTCCATTACGCCTGGCTACAAACACATTCCGCCCGGATGAAGGGGCAGTAAATTATCCGGCGAGGCAAACTAGGCTTCTACTGAGCCAAGAACGCCCTCCACTCTCCATCTCTCTTTCCTCTCTCTCTCCATCTGTCTTTCCTCTCTCTCCATCTCTTTCCTCTCTCTCTCCATCTGTCTTTCCTCTCTCTCCATCGCTCTTTCCTCTCTCTCCATCTCTCTTTCCTCTCTCTCTCCATCTCTCTTTCCTCTCTCTCTCCATCTCTCTTTCCGCTCTCCCTCCATCTCTCTTTCCTCTCTCTCTCCATCTCCCATTCCTCTCATCCCATGCCCCTTTTCTTCCTCTGTCTCTCTTTCTTCTGTCATCTCCCCTTCCATCTCATTCTCTCTCCCCTCTTTTCTTCCTCCCCCCACCCCCCAGACAGTTCCCCCTCTATGGAAGGGACAGTGAATTACAGTAACACAACACCTGGTGTCATTGCCTTCACCTGAGACTGCCCATGTCCTCCTCTGCTGCTGATGTACCCTCAGAGTAGATGGATTACTTCGCTCTCCAGGATATTGTGCCCTGTGTGTGAGAGAGAGGAGAAAGGCAGATGAGTTACCTATCTCTGAACTGGCAGGAGGGCCTGGAGTGTCAGGGTAAAAACATCTGCTTTTGGTCTTTAACAAGACGACGCCATCTTAACTCCTCCTCCACTTCAACTGGATTGGTTAAACAGAACATGTAATGAGTGTACAATCAGAAACAATAAACTGAAATCGATTTAATCACATTCACTTCAACTTTGCAACTAGAAGTTAGAATTCTCTACATCACTTACATTCAACAAAGAGAAACAGGCTTCCACAGCACTGCAAATCAGATAGAAAGTCCATTCTCCTTCCGGTCAACACACACTAAAAATGTTCTCGGAGAATCCTTTAGGGGTTCAATAGGGTTTGTTTAGGGTTTTTTCACACGGAACCATTATGTTTTTTCAAGAATCCATTTAAAGGTTTCTTCAAAGCACCCCTTTTAATGGTTTCTCAAATAACCATGTATTTCTCGTTTGGGGTAGATTTTAGATTGGGACAGTTGTTAATATGGTTCTTACGTCCCTTGACAATCTCCCTGTGTTTCTATTGCCGATATGTGCTCAACCTTTTTTGGTTTCCCTCTATCAACCTCTAAGTTCTTCACAGGTGATCCTGTTTTGTCTCTCGCTATCAACCTCTATGCTCCTCCCAGGTGATCCGGTTTGCCATCAATTCGCCGGGTGCCGTGATGTGTCAATCAGATGTCACTTTCTATTATTTACACTCCAACTGTTACTGCTTGAAATAGATTTGTATTGTTTGTATTGTTTCAGCCTCAGAGAAAAGACATATGTGTTAGTTAGATGTTTTTTTGGTTGAGAATGTCTGCACAAGGGTAAAGTATGCTTGTTTTCTTTTGTTACCCATTTATTCCCTTGTGGTGCAAATTGACGCCCTACCTAGAGGGGGTGCAGATAGGCAACCTACACATGACCTGTAGGAGTGACCTTTAGGAGTTAGAGTGGCTAGCTGGTTTCTAGGTGGGTTAGATTATGAGGAGGAGTATGCATATGAAACTCCCTTTGGTTTAACCAAGGTACATGGTTCTCTGCTGTCCATTTTCTCTAACTCCATATTCTTTTCTCTGCGTTAGTCCAATGTATGAATGTTCAACAGCACGCTATGTTTCCCTGGCCTAATTGTGATTAGTAACAATGGTTCTTTGAGTTACAAGTATAACTGGTTATTCACATTTTTCCTTAAAGAATTCATACGGGTTCCTCCACAGTTTAAAAAGCAAAGATTTGTCCAAGAACATTTTCCTTTTCAAATAAAAACTCTTAACAGAACGTTCCAGAGACTGTCTCAATGTTTGGTTGAGAAACACCATTAAATGCTTTGAAGATCTGTCTGGTCATGGCTTGCATCAACACCATCATCCCAGGTGGATGTCTCGGGTGGAGAAGGTAACAAACACATCCGCCACAGGGTTGTTCCTCATGTGTGTACTTGGTTTTTCAGGACTCCCATGACTACAAGTTTCAAATGACACAATGGTTGCAGGCCTTATCACAGACAAGGACGAGACAACCTGCAGAGAAGAGGTGATAAACCTGCCGGTGTGGGACCAAGACAACTGTCTCACCTTCAAAGTCAGAAAGACAAAAGTTCTGATAGTGGACTACAGTAAACCGTGAGATTAGAACACCCCCACCCATACTGACAAGATAGCATGAACCCACCCACATTAACGTGATTAGAACACCCCTACGTACATTGACAAGATTAGCACCCCCTACCCACATGGACAATATGGGCACAAACCCATCCACATTAACAAGATTAGCATCCCCCTTCCCACATTGACAAGATTAGCACCCCCTACCCACATTGACAATATTAGCACCCCATACCCACATTGACGAGATAATCATGCCCCTGCCCACGTTGACAAGATTAGCATGCCCCATACCCACTTTGACAAGATTAGCATGCCCCATACCCACTTTGACAAGATTAGCATGCCCCTACCAACATTGATGAGATAATCATGCCCCTGCCCACATTGACAAGATTAGCACCCCATACCAAAATTGACAAGATTGGCATGCCCCTGCCCACGTTGACAAGATTAGCATGCCCCATACCCACATTGACAAGGCTAAAGTGCATTGTCCACCCACATACAGTACACACGGTTGAAATGGGGGCACATCAGTGCCTTAACCACTCCAAGAAGCTGAACAGATCTTTCAGGGGCGCAAAGATCCTCAAATTGTTCTACTGCTGCAACATTAAGAGCACCTTCACAGGATGTACCAGCGCTTATGACCACTGCACCACACCTGGTCACGAGACGCTTCAGAGGGTGGTGCAAACAGCACACCTGGTCACGAGACGCTTCAGAGGGTGGTGCAAACAGCACACCTGGTCACGAGACGCTTCAGAGGGTGGTGCAAACAGCACACCTGGTCACGAGACGCTTTAGAGGGTGGTGCAAACAGCACACCTGGTCACGAGACGCTTCAGAGGGTGGTGCAAACAGCACACCTGGTCACGAGACGCTTTAGAGGGTGGTGCAAACAGCACACCTGGTCACGAGACGCTTCAGAGGGTGGTGCAAACAGCACACCTGGTCACGAGACGCTTCAGAGGGTGGTGCAAACAGCACAGTGGACTGGGGCCAATAAACCATTGGCGGGCCACAGGTGAGTTACCATTTGCAGGCTCATGGCTTAGGAGTGAATGTTGCTTCGGGTCCTGTCTATTCTAGACATGACGAACAGGTTCTGCTTGCGGGGCCTGCTATACCTGCCAGTCTATTTGGAGGGCCTAATGCCACTGGTGCCTGGTGTCGAGATCCTGATGCTGAGTGGTTCCTCTTGCACTGACCCCTTAGTTCTTAACATTTTACGTTAGTCATTTTACAGACCCTTATCCCAAGTGGCTTACATTTAGTGCATACATTGAGAGAAAGATAGGTGAAACAACCACTCAGCTTAGTGGTGAGTGCATTCTAATGAATTCATTATTTATTAGCATAAGCAAGTGCTGGAAAGAAGGTCATTCATATAATGAACCAAATAAACATACAAAGCAAAGTTCACAACAGAGGCACTAAATACATAAAGAGTATTTAACTCCCTGTCTCTTTTTACTGTTATAATTTAGTTTATGTATATTTTTGTGTATGCTTGTTGTATATTATGTTACTGTTAAGCATGTTTGTATGTTAATTCCTTTTATACCGAATATAAAAATACAGTTTTTGTAATGAGATGCATATCTTTGAAGAGCCAATGTCCTCCACTCGACCCATTGTTTAATAATAGTGGTTAAAGATGCCATACAACAGAACGGGTATTGAATTTGGACGGGGACAAGAAAGATTAGCTGAGGACGATCTGATGACAAGCATCAGTAGCAACAAACAGTTACTAAAAGGGCCTGTAAGACAGCATTTCACTGTCGGCCCACACATTTGATTTGTGCGATGTCTGGTTGGTGCCTCTCCCTTCATGGTTGCATGTGAGTGGCTCTTTCCCAGAGGACAGGTTGGTCCCCGGGCCCCTCCCCCCCCCCGGGGAGCACCAACCAGACCAGCTGCTGGCCGGTGAGAGGGAGTTGGCCCCGGTGACAGGTCACATTATACCTGGGCGCTGACAGGTGTAATGGGGTCAGCCACGCTGTCGGGGCTCTGGAGGAAGAGGGGCCACTGGGGGAGGACAGGGAGGAGAGGAGGGGGGAGACTCGTCACGTCATGTTTGAGTGACAGGCAGCACAGCTAGTGCTATGGGCACATGTACAGAGATGTATACATCGAACTCATCTACCGTAATGGGGATATTCAAATGGATACCCAATAAACAAATTGACTTGTCATGTTTTAACCATAGCCCCTACAACCTACCATGAACATACAGTGGGGAGAACAAGTAGTTGATACACTGCCGATATTGCAGGTTGTCCTACTTACACTTCAACTGTGAGAGGCGGAATCCCCCAAAAATGTATTAGCATTTTATACATAAGTATTTGATACATCAGAAAAGCAGAACGTAATATTTGGTACAGAAACCTTTATTGGCAACCTTTGTTTGTATCAAATACTTATGTCATGCAATAAAATGCAAATTAATTACTTAAAAATCATACAATGTGATTTTCTGGAATTACAGACCTCTACATGCTTTGTAAGTAGGAAAACCTGCAAAATCGGCAGTGTATCAAATACTTGTTCTCCCCACTGTAACTTTAAACCTTCATAAAAATTCAAAAAACATAAGACAATATGATTGCCTTAATCTACACAAGAGGTATGGCCACCCCTTTGAGCCTGGTTCCTCTCTAGGTTTCTTCCTACAATCCGGCCCCCATAGGGAGTTTCTCCTAGCCACCGTGCTTCAATCCTGTTGTTGCGTGCTCACTGGGGTTTTAGGCTGGGTGTTTTTGTAAAAGCACTTTGTGACAACTGCTGTTGTAAAAGGGGCTTTATAAATACATTTGATTGATTGATTGATTGATCTAGATACGTAAAGGAAATAAAATCCATATTTATAAACTGTTGCTGATTTAACTATTGTTAGCCCATTCAGACACACACACAAACTATACAGATGAGAGAGCATCAGACAAGTTACTCATTCTAACTCAACCTTGTCATCTCATGGCCAGTGCTTGGTGCCACTGAGGCTGGGTTGTGGAGTACAACAGTGGAATGGAATTTTACGTTCCATTGGTCTGCCTCCCCAATGGCACCCTACTCCTCACATAGTGCACAACTCTAAACCAGGAAAGTGGACAGTAAAAGGATAAGGGCACCATTTGACATGTAGAAGAACTTTGTGTAGTAGGTTATTCCAACAGGAAGTTTGAAGAGAAGTTTCCTGTCTCTAAATCATTGAAGTGTTTCCATCAGTGATCTCTATGGTTCTTTCTTAGGAAGAAGTTAGTCAATATTCCCACCAGTGACTTCCTCCTAGTCATTGATGTATAGACATCCACACATCCACTCCTGAGGTATGGCGTCCGTATCCCTATACCACAATAATAAGCTAATGAGATTGTTCCTTATGTCATCCAGTACAAACCTTACAACCAAATGAAAGGTTCCAAAATTACATCTTAACAAGTAGGTGTTAGATTAGATGAATAATATTTATAGAAAACATGTTCTCATTGTCCTGGTACACTGTGGTATCACAAACATGTTCTCACTCTCCTGGTACACTGTGGTATCACAAACATGTTCTCACTCTCCTGGTACACTGTGGTATCACAAGCATGTTCTCACTGCCCAGGTACACTGTGGTATCACAAGCATGTTCTCA
>JACXGK010014162.1:0-11934 GCA_016801125.1 Novumbra hubbsi
CCCCCCCCCCCCCCCCCCCCCCCAAACATCAGTGAGCCACCACCATGTTTCACAGTGGGGATGGTATTCTGTTCACTATAAGCCTTGTTGACCCCTCTCCAAACATAGCGTTTATGGTTGTGACCATAAAGCTCTACTTTGTTCTTGACAGTGTGCCAGAAGCTGCCAGGCGTGTCAAGGTGTTGTTGGGCATGTTGTTACCAGGCTTTTCTGAGGCATTGGCCCAGTAAAGGCATCCTTCTGGCAACTCAACCTTGCAACTCATTTATGTTCAAGTATCGTTGTATTGAGCAACTTGAAACAACCACATCTTCTTTTTCCAGAGCAGCCTGTATTTCTCCTGAGGTTACCTGTGGGTTTTTCTTTGTATCCCAAACAAATCTTCTGGCAGTTGTAGCTTTAGTTTTTCTTGGTCTACCTGACCTTGGCTTGGTATCAAGAGATCCCAGATTTTTCACTTAATAAGTGAAAAGAAACAGTACTGACTGGCATTTTCAAGGCTTTTGATACCTTTTTATATAATTTTCCATCTTTGTTAAGTTCCATTACCTTGTTACGCAGGTCTTTTGACAGTTATTTTCTGCTCTCCATATCTCAGTATCTAGCCTGCTCAGTGCATCCACATTAGAACTAACAAACTCATTGAATATTTATACACAGAAACAAATTGAAATTTAAAAAACGCAGGTGTAGGAAATGTATCTTTAATTGCCATTTTAACATGTGTGTGACACTTTGTGTGTCTGTAACGAGGCCAAACATTCAAAGGTATGTAAACTTTTGATCAGGGCCATTTGAATAATTTCTGTTATGATTATGATTTAAAAAAGGGGCCAAACAACTATGGGATCATACATGGCTTCATATGATCCCTATCCTTTACTAAAATAATTTTTTTTAGCATATTTTCAAAATCAATGCCAACATTTCACAACTTCTGCCAGGGAAGGCACACTTTTGAGCACAACTGTATATTCAATGTCCATAAGACCATTTTGATCAGAGGGTGCCGACAGTGGTTGAGTGCATAATGGTATTGAACAGATATCAAACGGAGGGCCAACCCAACCTTGTGATTGGCCGAAGAGACACATGTCTCTGCAACTGACAAATGGACAACGAATCATCGTCTTGATTCTAGGCTTTTGTTTTCTGTCAGCATGTGAACCAAGGCAGTGTAAAAGTAATTCCAGGAAATCATTATGAAGTCTAAAAACATCTATAATAAACATAGCCAAAACAATTTGCTTACCAAAAACAATTGTTTGGAACTTCATTAAAAAGAAGGAATGCACTGGTGAGCTTTGCAGTTGCAAATTCCAGGTAGGCCATGAAGGATCACTGTATGTACATGTATGTAGGATCACTGTATGTAATGGAAGGATCACTGTATGTACATGTATGTAGGATCACTGTATGTAATGGAAGGATCACTTTATGTACATGTATGTAGGATCACTGTATGTATTGGAAAGATCACTGTATGTACATGTATGTAGGATTACTGTATGTAATGGAAGGATCACTGTATGTACATGTATGTAGGATCACTGTATGTACATGTATGTAGGATCACTGTATGTAATGAAGGGATAACTGTATGTAATGGAGGGATCACTGTATGTACATGTATGTAGGATTACTGTATGTAATGGAAGGATCACTGTATGTACATGTATGTAGGATCACTGTTTGTACATGTATGTAGGATCACTGTATGTACATGTATGTAGGATCACTGTTTGTAATGGAAGGATCACTGTATGTACATGTATGTAGGATCACTGTATGTACGCAGTATGTATTGCAGTATAAAAAATATATTTCAAAAGTTATTTTTGAATTTGAAAAAAACAAGGAGCAAAATCAGGAAATGCTGTGATACAGTAAAATAGGTTTCCCTGAGAACATTAATGTTCATCCTATGCAAATCTTTGATTTCATTAGCATCTCATGTCATTTTCTGTATGATATCAAAACAACAAACCATTACAAAGTGTAAAGAACGGAATGTCCTATTTAAACCACTTCCTCCTTTATAGAAACATGTCAGCATGACACAAGAACACACCCTAACCACTACTTGTCGTTAAGTGAACCGTTTGAGGAAGAAGATTTTGTTTTCTCTATCATGTGAACTAATCAAACATTAAACCTTTATAAAAATAATGGATTCTAAGTTATCTTGCAGAAGAGGATAATACCATCTGGGCAGTGTTGAGGAACTGTGCACACATATTTTGAACTGTCACTTTTTCCATGATTTTATATCACACACAAAAAAATCCATCCCCACTTAGAGCTCGACAGGTTACAGGTCTTTAGTTGAGCTCTAATATATCTCATGTATTAGGATCCTGATATTCTTTGGTTGCCCTCTACTGGAACATTGTTGAAATAAGAGATGTTCTTTATTATTCTGAACTGGGAACTTGATATTGATTGAAGTTCACAAACATTAAACCTTCTTAGTTATAATGGAGGCAGACAGAAAACACAAATAAAATGAAACCAAGCTAGGCAACTTAAATGTATTAATGTCCACAACAAACAGCCTTCTGCTCCTTCTTGGAAACAGTGCTTGAAACACACAGAGACACATTAGTGGTCTGAGGCTCACTGGCAGTTGGGGGCCCTCAGCAGTTGGGGGCTCTCAGCAGTTGGGGGCCCTCAGCAGTTGGGGGCCCTCAGCAGTTGGGGGCCCTCAGCAGTTGGGGGCCCTCAGCAGTTGGGGGCCCTCAGCAGTTGCTTTTGTGGCTTTTGCCGTGATAAATAACTACCGTATGAAAGCAAATGTGTGGATTCAGCAATTCACAAGTAGATTCCAGACAAAAAAGACAAAAAAGATGCATGTAAAAGTGGCAAGGGAGCAATGTGAACATTAGTTTACATTTCCCTAAGTTAGTGTAGTGAGAAAATGTAACGGTTCTGCAAGAATAGGCAACTTATTGAACTATTACTTTTTTTATGTTTACACTGCAAAGCACACAGAGTGATAGAAAAAAACAATAATACATGATATATACTGGATCCATGCAAAATAGGTCCCCAAACCAAATCTGGTTCAGTTCCAACAGGATTTGGCTCAAATAAAGCCCTGAAGCTCACTATTTGATCAGTGGCTTGCTGAAAAGATGATTGACCGGTAAGGGGCTGTACATATTAAAATTATGGTTGGTAGTGAAAACATAAAAAGCATAAAAAATATTTGGATGTATTAAAATGAGATGATCACATGACGTCAAGTCTTCCAAGCAAAACCAGGGGACTCAGACTCAAGTTGTGTGATTGGATTTTCAGGTAAAACTCAACAGAAAAACGGATGATATCGATTTCTTGAACTTTAGTAATACTCATTACACCTAGGTTAGTGCAAATGTGGATTAAATTCAGTAAAAGTGCAGATTTAGATGTGCATATCCTTAATATAATATACAGCCGATGACAGAAACCCATAGGTACATACAGTGCAATTCTGAAATACACACAAAACTGGCTCATGTTAAAAACCCTGCAGAGGGCTAGAACGTTACCCACCTGAATGCACCGCATGAGGCGAAAACATGCAAGAAAAGAATATTGAACGCATGATGTATGTCAAACACGTTGGAGCATAGTTTCTCAACACAACGTACCTTTGCAGAAAGCTCAATTGACAATTAATGACATGTGGTGTGAAGCAATGCATTTGACAGGTTTGGTGGAAATGAGACATGATGGCTGCTCAATTGTCAAGATACGTTTATTAGTATGTAAATTAACTTATGTAGATTAGTATGCAAAGTTACATATGTAGATTAGTATGCAAAATAACATAGTCAACAAATGTAGATTTGTATGCAAAGTAACATAGTATGCAAATGATGCATGGTATGCAAAGTAAGATGGGGTAGTTTATGGCTTTTATGGTTTACACAGAACACATGTTGGACATGGCTAGGAGAATATGCTTTTGTCATAAACTTTCTTCATAAACTTTCAGCAAGCAAGCAAACCCGTTTGTACACCGGGGGTCAGCAACCTTTACTATCCAAAGAGACATTTTCCTATATTTGCCACCAAATAAAATGTGTCTGGAGCCGCAAAAGCTATTTGATGTCACAGCTTATATCGTTTTTTATATAGTTATACTAAATCCAACAACGAAAACTATAGTTTGTTGCATTTATGAAATTATAGAATAAGAATAAAGACAATTCTTAACATTTTATTTATGTTATATCAATACCAAATTCTCTTAGGAGAATTAAAATAAACAGGAAAATGCAGGTCTATATGGGTCCTCCCCATGTTTGTGGAAAATAAATAAAATTAAAAGTAACCTGTTGTGACATTAATAAAACATATACAGTAGCTGAATCCAATATCTTAAAAAGAGTAAACATAAATAACAATTCAGTGCGCTGTAATTCTGTTCTTTTCCTCAGCCACTATATAACCATCAACTGTCGCACATGACCATAAAAACCACAATTACATCAGTTTAGGATTTAAAATAGTTGACAAGATATTTTTTTATAAATATATTTTCAGTGATACAGTATCACGTCAATTTCCGGGAAAAGACTTGTTCCCTTTGAGAGCTTGTCCACTGTGCAAAATAAAAAATACAAATAACCGTGACTTATTTCCATATTTTTTTTGTCAAAACCCCGGAGGAGTCGCAGCAGAGCCGTTAAAGGTTGCCGACCCCTGGCTTACACATTGCATTTTACGGGTTGTCCATCTCAAAAAATAAATGTTTGTCCTAGACCTAGGTTAAATCTACGTCAGCGAACCTGGCCTTAAAGGATTACGTAATCTTTATCTAAGGTACTACGTTTTCATTATGTCACTTCCCGTTTTCTGGGAAATGTAGTATTTATATGAATGTATCTCGTTGGGTTGGTTTGAGTATGCAGACATATCCCAGAGTGCAATGTGGGTTGTGTAGTAAGAGATCTGAATATGCAGTTTTCAATTTAGAGCTGCGAAATAGGTACCCGGCGGTGAAAGACCGTATGATCGTATGGTTCGGAAGAGGGCAAGTCTGGTAGTTGACTGAACGGCATTGGCCCGGCGTTCGACTGCATGGAGAAACAGTTGCATTTGAATTTGTTAGCCTCCAGACCTCCAGTACCAGGAGGAGGAGGCTTGCAGTCAGGGTCTAAAATGAGGATGGGGTGAGTTCACAGGTCTAGTTTCAAGAGGGTGGTTTTAAATGTCTGGGTTTTGTAGCAGGTTAACTGCTGGTGGTACTGTACAGCCTGAGAATTAACATAATAAGACAACTACAGCCACTGTTGAACTTTTGTTCTGAGTTAGCTAGCTTGCTAAAATCACGACATTGCTAGCCATAGCAAGCTAGTTAGATTGCTAGCTATCTTACAGTTGACCTAACAGGTATTAAGCGGCAATTCAATCATATTGGCTAATACTATATTGCCGTAAACAATGCATTTTATGTTGTCATTCAAGTGTGCGAGTGCAACATCCAACTTTATTCTGCCAAACAAAACGTCGTATTTGCGAAACGTTTCATGAACGCAGAGGTACAGTGCACCGTATACATAATTGGATCAAAAACAGGGAACTATCATAATGTATCCAACTAAAACATCTCGTTTAGCATGATGATCACACCCCTCGTATATGCGCTCATCCAAACTCTGTTTGGACATTTTTTACTTGATTCCACATGTCCTAATTGTCAATATTGTACCAGTTGGTTTGTTATAGAATGAGGACGTAATGCTTCATGTTCAATACATTTCATATAATACCCACTGACGTGCAATTAATATACATAGGCCTATTCCTGAGAGTACCTTGAGGAAAGGGAAAGTAGAGGACTTAACTATTCATATAGTATTTTCTTATTTCTCACCTGACACACAGACCTGGACGGAAGAAAGACTTCTCCCCTCTGTCCTGGAGTCAATACTACGAAACAATGGAAGATGTTGAAGTGGAGAACGATAATGGCAAAGATATATCCTTTACTGCTCGCTACCTGCTCAAATACACATAGAAACATGAACGATATTTTGTGCTTTGGAAACACTGACAATTAATTTTGGCATTTAGTGTAATGTTTAAAGACGTTATTTGGAATTTTATGTTATTTACATTAACAGTTATAATCCTGGTATATACAATTTTTATGTCTTTGTGTCTAGTTGCAAGGTTACAGTTAATTTTGCAAGCTCATTCTAACTAGCATACACGTCTATACATTCTAGTCATTGCAGTAGCATGCAGTATTGCTAGTTAGCTAAATTAAAATTGAACAGGTTCCTTTTAAACTGTATGTTCACTTACCTGATTTCACCTCATTCTGGGGAATTTGATGAAGGGCCACTCTGTCCGGATTAGAAGTATGCTTTAAATCCTGATTCTGTGCAGAACATTCCTTTACGTCTCTGCACACATTCAGAATCTACAGCAGTGGCCAGCATGGTCCAGTGTTGCTGCTACTCCACGGAGGGGGCCACTCTGCTCTCTCCTGGGCTGTGTTTACTGTGAGTAATGCTCTCAAATACTACAATGAGCACACATCCTGTTTTGTAGCTCTGCCATCCCAAGTCCTGCAGCCATTTGTCTGCCTTATAACTCAAATGGACACTGCATCATTTCTTGAGTTAACACTGTGGGTTTGTGTTTGCAGGCAGTAATATACAGCAGAATTAACTGTAGGGTGGTGGCGATGGACCTCAGGGCCCATGGTGAGTGACTGTTTCTCAGGATAACACAGTTAAGCTGGCCGCCTCATTTCATGGGTCTCCATAGGCATTTTTTAAGTTATATTTTTGTCTTTCACACAGGTGACACAAAAGTAAAGAATTCAGAGGATCTCTCAGCCGAAACAATGGCTAAGTAAGTTGTCAGGTCAGGAATTTGTGGTCTGAAAATATTTCCAAATGATGCTCTGATAATTTCCTGTTCCGTGTCGGAGGGTGTTGAGTCGCTTGGGAGGACCAAGGAGGCTGAAATCACGAGACAGTAACTTGTGACAGTCCAGCCTTCCATAAAGATTATACACCTGATCTGTTTCGGGTTTAACTACACGGCCCTCGGCAGAAATTCTATTAATGCTCATGTGTCAGGCATGTTTTAAAAATACATTTCCAAAAAATGTGACACTTGATCCATACATTTTGGTCTTTAAATGTCTGCTCTGAAACCTCTGGAGAGACATGACCATTGTGGTTCATGTTGGATGTGATTGTTTAAGTTGCTCTCTTAAGTGTTATTTACAAATTCATATAGTATTTGTGTAGCAGCTTGATTGGTGCTGTTTTTTTTTTCTCAACCAGGGACATAGGCAAAGTGGTTGAAGCTCTCTACGGTGAAAACCCACCTCCGATTATGATGATTGGACACAGCATGGGCGGAGCCATCGCAGTTCATACTGCAGCAGCCAACCATGTGCCTTCATTGCTTGGCCTTTGTGTCATTGATGTTGTAGAAGGTGGGTATGATATTTGGGTTCTTTTATTATCCCAAAAGGGAGATACATTTCATGAGCTGGATGTAGTCCGTTAATTGACAGATTAGTTAATCAAATGTCCATTGTTCTTTTATTAAGGCACCGCAATGGATGCCTTAAACAGTATGCAGAATTTCCTCAGGAGTCGACCCAAGACCTTTAAGTCTGTGGAGAATGCCATTGAGTGGAGGTTGGATGCTATCCGCTTAAGTGTCAAGATACTAAACAAATGGTTAACAGAGTTCTATCCGAGACCTGTGTTTTCTGATCTTGTTTTATTAGTGTGAAGAGTGGACAGATTCGAAACATCGAGTCGGCCCGGGTGTCCATGGGAGGCCAGGTCACAAAGTAAGTCTGGATCTGGGAGACCTTTAACATGAGAAGAAACTGGCCTTGTTAGACTCCTTTAACATGAGAAGAAACTGGCCTTGTTAGACTCCTTTAACATGAGAAGAAACTGGCCTTGTTAGACTCCTTTAACATGAGAAGAAACTGCCCTTGTTAGACTCCTTTTCGTAATGCGTCATTTTGTAAACATTGTTTTTTTTTTAATCTAAGAAGGTCCTGAGTATTGTTTGAATACAAAAAAACGATTGTCTATTAAAAACCTCACAATAACATTTCCATTTCCTTGTTAGGGTATTTTTTCTGTGCTTGTGTGTATGTGATTGCTCTTGGGAAATGGGATACTTTACACGTGTTGTTATTATTAATGGCTTGTTTTTGAATGGATAACTCAACCAAAACTCATTGCCTGTATTTGACTCTTTAGGAGGATTTTGAAGTGGTACTTTTTTTGTGCCCCAATAAGCAAATGGCCAAATTTTGTGTCAGCCATCAAATTCATGGCTGTGTCTTAAATGGATGGAGGGGGTTTTCTTTGAGTTTACGTTTGAGGCAATTTGAAAAACTAAGCCATGATTTTGTTAAATGAATACATTTTAAGATGTGGCTGTTATTGACCTATAAGTAAACACAGGTTTTTGCCTCCTTCATAGATTTGAGGAACACCTCAACAGTTCAAGTATCTCTAAAGGTGTTGGCGAAGGCATTATTGAAGAGGAGGAGGAAGAGGAGGAAGGAGAATCCAACCACAAAAGAAAGAAGGAAGATGACCAAGAGGTTGGGAGGAGATCTACATACATACATGCATGCGTATAGTACCAGTCAAGAGTTTGGGTTCGCCTAGTCATTCTGGGGTATTTCTTTATTTTTGCTCTAATCAACATTGTAGAGTAATAGTGAAGACATCAAAACACTGAAATTAAAAAAAATCTGGAAGCCGGGTAGTAAACAAAGTGTTATACAAATCAAAACGCTGACCAGATTGGGTGGTGTATTGTAGTATGTTGTGGTTGCCGCGCTGGTGGAGTTTGAATGGCTACTTTGAAGAGTACTGCAAGTACTACAATTTGAAATGTATTTTGATTTAACTACTGGTTACTACATGATTACACGTGTTAGTTCATGGTTTTGATGACTTATTTTACAGTGTGCAACATTGGTTAACTAAGGAAATACCTTAAATGAGGCAACGTTTGACTGGGTCTGTGTATACACACACACACACAAACGCGCACCTATGTAGATTGATGGTCACAGTCTAGTCCAGGGGTGGGCAAATATTTTGGCTCGGGGGCCACATCAGGATTTTCAAATGAAATTGAGGGCCACATTTGTTTTTGTAATTTGTTAATCACAATTGATTTGGAGGCCAGAAAAGGGCCAAAGTTAAAACATACATTACATATGTACAGTAGATCCCATATAAGGTGTAAATAGTTAAAATTCTGACTCGGATGTATAAGAATGGGCTGGTGAGTTGGTTTTTTAATTCCCCCAAAAATAATTTTATTACATTCCGTGGGCCGGATGGGACAGCCTCGCGGGCCGCATTTGGCCCTCGGGCCGTAGTTTGCCCACCCCTGGTCTAGCCAGTCACCATCCACTGTTCAATTTCCATGGCTTTTCTCGTTTATATGCAATAAAAAAAGAAAATGCTTTTTAAATTGTGATTCAAAAAGAAAAACTAAAAATATTGTTGTTTATGAGCTTCATATTACACAGAAAATAGGTGAAATTTCACTTTTTTCTTAATTAAGAAATATGACAAAAAATTATCGGAGAGAAATATAAGCATAACTAGAACAGGCTATTTAGACATCTTGCCAGACCGAAGTTCTACTGTTATCACTGGATGACAGACAACCATTGATCCCAGTTTCAATCGAAATTCCAATGGTTTCAAAATTCTTAATTTCAATAAACCTGACTGTGCAAATTTTGTCTTTTCATTTTTAGTTTTTTTGTCCTTTAATATGTTTCAATTCTTTTATTTGAATTCTAAGATGTGGCTGATGTACAACAACATTTTTACAAAACCCTTTTCATTCTCTTTTGTGGCTCATCTTTACCAAAGAGCCTAATCATTCTGCAGGACACTGTACATCCTTCAGCAGGGCACTGTACATCCTTCTGCAGGGCACTGTACATCCTTCTGCAGGGCACTGTACAGCCTTCTGCAGGGCACTGTACAGCCTTCTGCAGGGCACTGTACAGCCTTCTGCAGGGCACTGTACAGCCTTCTGCAGGGCACTGTACATCCGACTGCAGGGCACTGTACATCCTTCAGCAGGGCACTGTACATCCAGGTGCTTGTGTCATTTTGGTGGAACGTATGTAATTTACTTCTTCTGGTGTAGTGCCTAACTATCTCTTGGACTTCAGGTGAAGGAGAGCGTCTATACCTGGCAGGTTGATCTGTCAAAGACAGAGAAGTACTGGGAGGGCTGGTTCAGTGGCCTGTCTTCTCTTTTCCTATCTTGCCCTGTTCCAAAACTACTCCTGCTCGCAGGTGAGATTTAGCACCTTTTGAATTTGTTACTTTAAATTATGTTTTTAATGCTAATTTCTCTTCAATGTTGGACCAGAGAAATGTGGCTATTAACTGTCTGCTCTTTACAGGTGTGGACCGGCTTGACAAAGACCTCACAATTGGACAGATGCAAGGTGAGTGTGGCCTCATAGATATGTGTTATGTTGTTGTTGTTTATACTTTTACTTTTACTGTGACTGGTTCATGGTTGCATCCTCCAAGTCCACCTAAACATGTGGGTTCTGTTTGTGTCCAGGGAAGTTCCAGATGCAGGTTCTCCCTCAGTGTGGCCATGCAGTCCACGAGGATGCACCTGAGAAGGTGAGTGGGCTTTACCTTCGGCACAGGAGGTTGTGAGACTAGACCAACAGCCCTGCTGCTAAGCTGTATTTTCCACTTCATTGTGATAGTAGGTTCATGTCAACATGAAGGTAATATTGCACACGCAATATTATTCTTGAGGAACTAATATTTTTCCTTTTTTAATTTTTTTTTTATAGGTAGCAGATGCTCTGGCCTCATTCATGGTCCGTCACAAATTCACTGACTTTAAGGAGGGTTACCTTTGGTGAGACATATTTGATTTGTATAGAAACACTTGTCTCATTGCACATGGAATGTTTCTTAATAATTACCTATTCTCAGTGTTGAGCTTGAATGTCTTATCTGGACTTTTTAATGTTTATTTATGCATTTGAAGTACAGTATGTAAGGTATAAGGTTTTCTAATGCCCGCTGCCAACATAATACTGTCTGCTCTGTCACCACCTAGGATTCTGGTGGCAAATCACATGCTAACTGGTATAGAAAAAAAACAGAAACAAAAGTATATATACTTCAGTGTGTTTTTATTTTGTTTTGGTCAAATTGTAATAGCTAAGGGAATGGATCAGAAGATGCCCTGGACCCAAACAGCAGTCCTGGTGGATGTCCTGGAGAGTCCTGTACACCTGCAACTCCTGATAACTATTACCTACTGGGAGAAATAGATCAGTGTACATGAAAAACATGAGTACTAAACCTCTGCACAAATGTCATCACTTCAGTTCCCTAATTTTAAATATGCTTTTGTACTGAATTATTATTATTGGTAATATTATTTTGAGATCTGTACATTTAGATCTTTTGGCACATTTCTTTGCTTTTGGTTTTCAGCCACCCTGCAACCTTATTTCTTGTGATTCTTTGAGTCTTTCTTTTCCATTTTCGAGCGACTGCGGTTAACTTGTGCTTTGTTTAACATTAGTTAACTTGTCACCAATTGGATGGAAAACTTTCATGCAAATAATTTTAAATTCATGTATGCATATTTTCTTGCAGATAGTTGTTAGATTTTTTGCAAATAGAAGCAAACTTAGATTTCATGCACATAAATGTTCCTTATCAAGTACAGAATAAAAAAAGTTTGTTTTTCTATAATATTTTCAGCTCTAACAATAGTTGTCACAGAAACTGTGAATTGGTAAATATGGCCACTCAGATCTGGACATGTGCACTAGCCAACTGCAGACATGAAGAGTGTAATTCTTTATTATTGTTTAACAGCAGCAGCTCATCAATACTGATGTCATCAGAACAGGACCCTCGAAAG
>JACXGK010014163.1:0-11935 GCA_016801125.1 Novumbra hubbsi
TGTAGATAATACACTGTCTGTGTCACAGAGGTGTTAATAGTCCTCTGTAGATAATACACTGTCTGTGTCCCAGAGGTGTTAATAGTCCAATGTAGATAATACACTGTCTGTGTCCCATAGGTGTTAATAGTCCTATGTAGATAATACACTGTCTGTGTCCCAGAGGTGTTAATAGTCCAATGTAGATAATACACTGTCTGTGTCCCAGAGGTGTTAATAGTCCTATGTAGATAATACACTGTCTGTGTCACAGAGGTGTTAATATTCCTATGTAGATAATACACTGTCTGTGTCCCAGAGGTGTTAATAGTCCTCTGTAGATAATACACTGTCTGTGTCACAGAGGTGTTAATAGTCCTCTGTAGATAATACACTGTCTGTGTCACAGAGGTGTTAATAGTCCTCTGTAGATAATACACTGTCTGTGTCCCAGAGGTGTTAATATTCCTATGTAGATAATACACTGTCTGTGTCACAGACGTGTTAATAGGCCTCTGTAGATAATACACTGTCTGTGTCCCAGAGGTGTTAATAGGCCTATGTAGATAATACACTGTCTGTGTCCCAGAGGTGTTAATTATCCTATGTAGATTTTACACCTGCTATAAGGGTCATAGAGGTGTTCATAATCCTATGTAAATTTTACACCTGCTGTATGTGTCACAGAGGTGTTAATAATCCTATGTAGTTTTTACACCAGCTGTATGTGTCACAGAGTGGTTTAGAAGAGGGATATATTTCCAACCCTGTTTGGATCAATGACACTGACCTGCGGATCACTGCCCACACTGACAGCCTCCCGCCCCTCTCTCAAAGGGCAAGTGGACCAGTGCTTAAGCGCAGAGAATCTGACGCTGTGCCCTTGAGCAAGACACCTAACATGCTTTGCTCATGCATAAAGAACTTCCTCTCTCACGTTCCTCTTTCGCCTCCATCGCACCTCTCCCGCAATATCTTTCCGCTCTCCTCTATCTCTTTTATCTCAATTACACACACACACACACACTCATAGGAAGTGATATACGGTACACGATGCCCCCAGTGAGGTAAACAAGCCCTCTTAATAATGCTGACAATGTCACCCTGATTAAATGTGATGACCACACACACACAGTTGCACCCACAGAGCCACACACACTCACCCACCCCCAAACACACACATTCAAAATCAAATGTACAATTCCAATAGGACTATATTCCTAAATGCCCCTCAATGGGATTCCTTTTAACGGTAGATAAAACCCCGACTCAGTCACACGTGACCTCTGACACGGACCAGATGCCCCGCCCTTCACCTGGCCCGGCCGCAGTCTGAAGGTGACGTACCGTCCGCCTGGGATGACGGCCAAGTCTTCACCGATGCTCAAGGCCTTTCACGTGTAACCGGAGGCTAATATTGAGGCTTGTCAGCACATTCCGGCTCCACGATGCGGGCCAGAGAGCAGCAGACGGACGGCATGGATACGCGGGACATTACCCGTTTAATATTCACGGCCAGGATCATCACAACATGCTGCCATTGACAAGCCGCACGCGGTAGCACGCGGTCCAAGGTAGCGGTAAGTCTGGTGGCAACAGAAGATTTGTTTCGTTCATCTTCGTTGATCTGATCTTCCCCAACCGACAAAAGCACTGCCTGGGGTAATTTGGCAAAGCCATTCCAGCCATGAGTTCTTATCGTGTTGGTTCAGGGATTCAACCCCCCTTTCGGTTACTGGGCCTAATACTCTGACCAGCCGGCAACCTGTGGCCACAGGCAGGTATTGAACACACACACTTACTCTGAACTCCACCCAGCGAGTGGCTCATTGACTCTGCGGTCGGTCAATGACAGACTGGACAAGGTGGCGGCCACATCGTGAAACAGAGCTTGATGCAAGACCAGTCCACTCAGGATGTCCATTCAGCGCTGTGTGGGGACCCACGAGGCCCATCATCCCTGCCTGTACAGCGATAAGCTAGCGTGCCGTACGGAGCGACAGAACCGTGACTGGACCGACACCGGGTCATGAACCGGAGCGGGCAGCATGGCTGTGTCACGCTTAAACAGGAACAGAACAGGGGATTAGCAGGGGTTAACTCTTGGACTGTTCGTTCTTTTCTTTTAGGGTTATTACGGTAACATGAGCATTGTAGCACACATTATAAAATTAGACTGGGGGATGATTGAATCGTGACCGGGAGGGAGAGGACTAAATAAGATGATTGAGTCTTGACCGGGAGACAGAGGACTAAATAAGATGATTGAGTCGTGACCGGGAGACAGAGGACTAAATGAGATGATTGAGTCGTGACCGGGAGACAGAGGACTAAATAAGATGATTGAGTCGTGACTGGGAGAGAGAGGACTTGCTGCTTTTTGGGCAATTACACTATATATAGCCCCCCTAATTAGGGTAGTTAGGGAGTCCGGTATAACATTAGTTCTCACTAACTGACTTCAAAACCCAACGGTTGTCAGCGGGTGGTGTAAACATGTTTGGATGAAGGGTTGATGGATGTTTTTTTGTTCCTCTAAGAAAACAGTCATGGGCTAAGGCTGTGATAAACGGTGTTGTTACTTCAACCGGGTGAAACTGAAACAAACCGCGACAACGCTCGATAAAAAGGGTACTTTTTCTTGCTCGAAGTCTGCCCCTACTGGCAGGATTTGAAGACACTTTTCAAAGTTCTGGGGACTTGGAAAGATGGGAACTGGTGCCTGTTTTTTGGCTGTTTGTATCAGTCACACAGCGAGGGCCACCGATGTGTTGGAAGAAAGCATCACCCCTGGGAGTCAGGCTCCAGTCGACACACTGCTCTTTCATTGGCTTCTTATACACCCTGAGGGGCCAACTAGGACACGGGGGGCCACACACCTCTGTGTTTATCCCCACTGCACGGCCTCATTGCCTGTCCATCTTCAAAGTCGCTGTTCATTACTCTCCCAATACAGTCGTTCAGGCTAGCCAGAATGCCTCAGAAATGGTCACTGCATTACACAGGCAATGTGGCAACAAGCATTGTATATTCATGCTCTGAACCATGGGGTGTAAATCACAATAGCCTACAGGGGTAAAGGAAAGGGCCAGAATTATTTTCCAGCCCTCAGGGAGAGAGGGGGGGGGGGTTAACTGGCCATGTTGCAGTGTGTTTGTGTGTGTGTCTGTGTATGTTTGTGTTACCTCAGCTCCCGAGCAGTGACAAAATAAAACAACTCTGTAACTCACTGAAGACATTTGAATTGAAGCATGTGGAGAAGAAGTGGAATCTGAGAGACTGAGGTGCCAGGGGGAGAGGAGGGAGAATGGAGTGGGAGATGACAGAGGAGAGAGGGAGAGTGGGAGAGAGACGAGGGAGGGGAGATGAGAGGGGGAGGGGGGGATGAGATGAGAAGCGAGAGAGAAGCGAGAGGGAAATGAGAGTGGAGAGAGGGAGTTGAGAGAGAGAGGTAGAGGTGAAGAGAGGGAGAGGGGGAAGAAAGAAAGAAGTGATGGAGCGAGACAGAGAGAGAAAGAGAGGAGAGAGGGAGAGCGAGAGAGGAGAGAGAGAAAGAGGAGAGAGGGAGAGACAGAAAGAGAGGAAAGAGGGAGAGAGCGGAAGAGAGAGAGAAAGAGAGGAGAGGGAGGGAGCGAGAGAGGACAGGATTGATACGTGTTTAGATGAGCAGAGTGGTGATCCTCATTGACTGACCCCTCACTCTGTGATATGAATCTAACACGGCAGCTGTCCTTTTAAAAAACCAAACACAAACGCCCCAGTGCCAGCTCAGACCCAGCACCTCTCGGCCACACTCAAGGAGCCCTCGACGAGGCTCATTTACGAAGGTTACTGTGGATCCCTGAAGGTCACACTGGATCACTGAAGGACACACTGGATCAACGAAGGACACTGTGGATCACCGAAGGACACACTGGATCACAGAAGGACACACTGGATCACCGAAGGACACACTGGATTACCGAAGGACACACTGGATCACCGAAGGACACTGTGGATCACCGAAGGACACGGTGGATCACCGAAGGACACGGTGGATCACTCTGCTGAAGTGGATCGGAGCTCACAACAACAAAAAACATAATTTTCATTTTAAGACACGTCATTTGGTCCGGCATCTATATAAACGGGGGGGAATTTACAGCCCATACCGACAAAACGAGAAAGAAAGAACAACCTACAGTGAGTCCATTCGGAACGGACCCAAACCCAATCCCTGGTCCCCGGAGACAAAAGAAGTGCCGCATAAAGACAGGTATAATCACAGAGGCCTTGTTTCTCACAGGAGGGCTATCGATTCCGTCCCTAACTGACCTAGCCGGCAGCTGTCCTCGCTAACACCATAATTCACTGATTAGCTCTGCGGATCTCTGATTCCACGGCATCTGTTCTCCATCGACAAAAGAGCCCCAGAGTACAATGGGGCCTCTGCATGGTGGCTCTCAGCTTCCTATAGAGCTGATGATTACTGTATATTGATCCGTGGACTCTAATTGTGCCCCTATAACACAGGCTGTAATTGGCTGTGGGCCGTTAACACACACACACACACGCACATTCACACACACAAGCACATCTTTGCACAACCAACGGTACCATTCACTCCAGCCTAACCAATAGGGGCCAAGCGAGCCACGGTGTGAATATGACCAGGGAACACAAGGCGCCGGAAGTCTCTCCTGTGATTGGCGGGACCCCTCGGCAGGCGATTTGGGACCACGAGTGGCTCCGGTGCTGCGGTGCTCGTTCTAACATCTCTTCTAGGCGGAATACGTCGGAGCAAAGGTAGGAATTAACATACAGCAGGTCACGGGGTCGAGGCGGGAGGGATATCGGCGCTCTGCGGTAAGCCTCTTCTCACACGTCTCTAGCAATTAGACCACGCCAACCTGTGTGGCGTTACGAGTCCTGGGTGGCGAGTGAGACGCGCTTCCTGGTATACAAGCTCATACAAGTTGTGCTACGCATCGTAGCTTCTAGTGACTAGAATCCGATATCTATATATAAAGCTTGTTAGTCCTATTAGATAAGTTACAGAGAAAAGTTCCTTAAACTTCCCCATACATTTAATAAGGTCAGTAGGAATCAGGAGGAATCCGCATAAAACCTGTTTGAAATAGAAGATATAACTCTTTTGCAGCACTGAAAGGTCTGCATTGTCCATCGCCACATAGCACCGTGCTACGTTAATCGCTGACGGTTATATAAAGTCTAGTAAGGGTCTATGAACCCATAAGTGCACTTTGGGAAAGAGAAGTTAACAGGGATTCCAAGTACCACTCAGTAAGAAAAATACGTTCAATTAAAGTCCATCCCTTTGTTAAACAGCAGGCCAAAGTTCACCTTTTAAAAGACTGTTGGTGTCTTTGGAATTTCAGCAGCAATTGTTGTAATTGACAGACATTTAAAGGTCAGAGAAGAGCTGTTCAGGTCGCTGTGATGACAAAAAAAAGGGCTTGGAAGAGGTCAAATAGAGTAGCAAAACATCTCTATGACAGCAGCACGTTTATGTGTTGTTGTTTCTCCATCCCGATGTTGTCGCGGCGATTGTGATCAACGTCATGCCTGTGGCGTTGCACAAAAGAACATAACAGACGGCTGACACTTAGGAACCAAGGGACCCTTGACGGTAGCGACTGCGAGTACACCACTGTAACCTTTATAGACCACACATCCAGAGCCCAGACCGCCACACACACACACACCAGAAAACAGACACGCACGCGTCATTGACAGACACTGCTTCCCGTTGCCTTTTTAACGTCGTTTCAGGACGGCTTCAGCGTCCTGTGTTCCTCCGCCTCCCCGGTGAGGTGATTTAGGGGGTACGGGATTAACGAGACGCACTTCCCAAAAGGGCTGATAATTACCTGTTGCCGGGGAAACTGCCCGTTTCTAAGCCACCAGCAGGCGCCAATCTGACTGGCATCGTGACTCAAGCTCGACATGCCTCTCCCCCTCTTTCTCAATATATCTCTTCAGCTCGCTTTTTCTCCCTCTCTCTCCCTCTCTCTCTCTTTCTTTACCTCCTCTTCCTCATCTGATCCACGCTGGGAGTCTGACAGGTGGCCATTATCCCAGTGGTAGCCTGGCCTGACAGCGGCTGTAGAGTACATGTCAGTCAAGGCCTGGCTAAAAGCAATCTCAAATGGGTCTGTAACAACTCGATCATTAGCTACATGGCTGGATGTTTGGCAGAGCTCTTACCCGGTAACCGTGGCTGTGACTTAATACAGAGGACAGTTACAACAGCAACGGCAACGATGTGATATAAAATGATGACAGGAGTTGCCAAAGCCAAAGGATTCGTTTATCGTGGGCGGGAGGATGACAAAACGAATATTAAAGGAGTTTAGAACCGAAATTGAAACAAGATTTGACTTGCCCAACGTCCTCAGAATTGGCCAGGTGTGGGGAAATAACCGTGAAGGGGGAAGTAGTGCTAGATGTGACGGAACCAAAAATGGCCCACGAGGCTAAATTAAGCTTTGGGGAAGAAGACATTTTTGAGGGAGCAAAAGTAAATTGAGAGCAGATAAATTAGGTGGATGGAGCAAAAAAGAGGTCCAGTGAGCACAGAGGACTGTAGTTTGGGAATCTGTTTGCCTAAGGCAGGACAGGCCCTCTGAGCATACATCCCAGAAAGGCACAGAGAACATTTTTTAAAAGGAAAACTTGTGAGTGTGACTTTAACCGAGCAAAACATGAATTGGTTCTTTCGGGGGCCGAGATTTTGTTTTTTCTGAAGAAATGCTTACTACATGTCAAAACTTTTTTTCACTCCTAAATCTTTTCTCTTTCCTGCTATACCAGCTTTCATTGCTCATATCCTGAATACATTTCTTTCTCTCATCAGGATTGGATCTTGGAAAGGATAAAATAGGAGATAAAAAGGGAATAAACTGAGGAAAGGGAGCTTGGAACGTTAGAAAATGAAGAAAACGTATTAAGTAAAGGGTGTAAGGAAAGCAGGAGAGTAAAGAAGGACTGGAATTGTTAGTGAGCCAAAAATATATATAAAGTAAGCTAAGAAAGAGAAGACAGTGGGAAATAAGGAAATTAGGACGATTGCAAGTATTTGCCTTGTCAACTTAAAGATTTGATCCACCAATCGTTTAATTACTAGTAAGACGCTCTATACAAAACTACAAAAATAGTATTAGAGAACAGTCAGAGGCCTATATAAAACTATTGTATTAAAGAACAGTCTGGGGCCAGTACAAAACATTAGAACAGGAAGAACAGTCTGAGCGCAGATTTAGAGTCCCACAGTCAAGCACTAAGAGGTTTCAATGGACCTATAACACAAAGGAAAAGGAACTCAGACAGAACTGATGCCTTCAGTCACACACACCAGCAGTGACAATGCTTCTATTTTCTATCACACACTTTCCACACCAAAAACAAAAAAGGAAAAGAAAAAAATATTATAATTGCATTGAAACGCAGGCCAAATGCCTGGAGAGATACATAAATTGCATTTAATGAAATGCACTTTTTCGCGCAGTTAATTGTGAGTTACTGTCGATAAAAGCGTAAGAGTCGGGATCGGGGGAGGGGGTCTTAGTCAGTAAAGGGTGGCTGACATTGTTTTCCGTGGGCTTTTTGTAATTATATTGAATCCCTGGCAAATTGCCTAAAGAATCGGTCCCATGTAAATTGCTTTACTTAATATGTTAATGTCAGTGCAGCAAAGTGTGGGAGGGAGTGGTGGGGGTCTGTGTCAGGGTGACTGCAGGTTGAACTGGAGAGGAGGAATCTGGGAAGCCTGCGGCTCTGAAACAAATGTCTCTTTCACTGAATAGTATTGACTTGCTATTGCAGGAGAGAACGAGAGAGAGAGAGATGGGGGGGGGGGGTGCGTTGGAAACTATCATCGCGTCGAGCGTTCACATCCGTAACCTAACGGAAAGCTAGGGTGCGTTTAATTTCTCCCAAGGACGACATGGTGTAAACAGCCCGCCGTGACCTTTGCCTCGCAAAGTCACCATTGGACAAAAACTCCACGGGAAATGGCCGCTCTGTCCTCTCCTGTTCTGGCTCCCTAAAGGCCTGGCTGCAGCCCCCCCACGCACCACCCGGGTCAGCGGATGGAGCCCGACGGGGAAGAAGGCGTCGCATTACGACTGAGGCAGGGCTGGCCGATCCCCTCCTCGGGAACGAAGAAGGAAGGAGAAATGAGGTAAACCTGTCAACGGAGAGAGGGGTCGTCGCTCAAACTCGAGATGTTTAACCGGTGATAAGGTGCTAAGGGGGCCACAGAGCACATTTCATAATGAGTGGGATCAGCCTCGAGGTTTTACGCCGCTATACTACCGTGGCAGGGGAGAAGGGCCCCTTCTCCTTCTTGCATTGAAAAACCTTGAAAGTCTGAGGAATGCCCTGTCAAAAATCTCCTCGTCTCCTGCTCCGTTTGAACTTAAGAGGAGTCTTGGCACTAAAACAAAATAACACATCTAGGAAACATACGTGTAGCGCCTGAAGGTCCTAAACCACATTGTATCTGCTCCTAACAAAGAGCAGTATTGATTTAGCTAAAGCCTTTAAACCTGGCAACCATCACATCCTAATCAATAGACTCAGCAACCGAGGGTTCTCAGAGGACCGTCTAGCCGGGTCTGTTCACCGCGTCAAATCTGAGACCTTGCTGTCCTCAAGATCTATAGCGGCTCCTCAAGGTTTGATTCCGGAGCTAGCCCTCTCGTATTAGAACGTTAATGATGCAGTAGTTGTGGACAGCATCTCCATAATCAGCCTGTATGCACATGACACACGCCTGTATAAGCCTGGATCGCTCACTCTCGCTCACTCTCGCTCAACACCCATATCACCAGTCCAAAGGAAAATCCAGTACGGGTTTGTTGTTCCATTACCACCTCCAAGCATTCCCTGGTGAACAATGACTATCCAGCCGACCCTGCTTTACGTGGACGCCACCCACTTAGTCACCATTGCCCCCTCTTCAACACTCAACGTTGTGACCTGAACACGGCTTAACTTGCATCGACTTTGGCCAGGTTGTCATCACAAATGAGAATTGGTTCTGAAATGCTTTAACCGGGCGAACAGATAGAAAATTAAGAAATACATAAAAAAACTTTTAACCGACCTGAATTGCCTTGTGATTTCTGCTCTGATCAATATTGCTTCAGACATTTGGCAGTAAAGTGACTGACTTGAGGTCCTCGGTTCACACAGTAGCAGGATAACATGCAGTGAGATGGAATCTACAGTTTTATCAGTGAATGTATTGGAAAGCCATTAGCTTAAGGCTAACCTTTTCAGCCTTGTAGGTTTGTCGATGCTCAGAGTGGTGTTCAGGGTCGGCACCCATGGGTTTAACATTAACTAACAACTGACACTGAGCTGTAATGTTTGTGCCTAGTTATCTCCCTGTCTCTCTTCCGGTCTCTCTCCCCCAGTCTCTCTCTTCCGGTGTCTCTCTCCCTGTCTTTCTCCCAGTCTCTCCCCCAGTCTCTCCCCCAGTCTCTCCCCCAGTCTCTCCCCCAGCCTCTCCCCCAGCCTCTCCCCCAGCCTCTCCCCCAGCCTCTCCCCCAGCCTCTCCCCCAGCCTCTCTCTCAGCCTCTCTCTCAGCCTCTCTCTCAGCCTCTCTCTCAGCCTCTCACTCAGCCTCTCACTCAGCCTCTCACTCAGCCTCTCACTCAGCCTCTCTATCATCCTCTCTCTCAGTCTATCTCCCACTCTCTCAGAATATCTCTCTTCCTGTCTCCCTCTTGGGTTCTCTCTTCTGTCTCTCTCTCCCGTGTCTTTCTCTTCCTGTCTCTCTCCCCCTTTCTCTCTCTCCCAGTCTCTCTCTTTTCGTGATTGCTTTATCTTTCTTATACACAAAATGTTTTGGTGAACTGAAACTTACAAAACAAACATTCAACATAACCCATAATCCTACAAAAACATTAGTCTTGCCATGTTCATGTTTTCATGTAATGTCAGTATATTTTGTAAATTTTGGCCCTGAAAAGGTAGGGAAACAAATACACACACACACTGACTGACTCAGTCGCTATCTCTGTGACTGAATAAAACACAGGTAATGTGTTCTCCTTGGTCTACACCAGGAAATGGTCACAAATGGATCATGTAATTGGACGTCACGCAGAAGATATGTAAGAGTATCAACAATGTAACAAGTGAAGAAAATGCTTCCTCATTTTCTATAGCCAACACATTAACCATCCTTAGCGACAGGAAATTATGGTAAATATGGACAGTGTGCTAATGCTACTTGCAATAGGCTGTTTGTTTTATTACCCACGCTGCATTTCAATTTCACTCGCCACTGCACAATCTGCTCAGCCAGACAAGACGGATATGACATCACTCTGGTGTAGTTGGGGCATGTGTGTGTGCTACAGAGATGTCATCCATCAACTAACTGCATGACTCAACTTTGAATTAACAAGATAGCCTTGTAGCACATTTTCACAACAATGTTCTTTCTGTCTTACGATGATAGCACGCTAGGCTGGCAAAGGTTACTGGACACTAGATGAAATTGTTTTTCCTCAAAAGATGTTTACAAAGCAAGAATGCATGTCAATCACTTGGAAACTAACTATAAACACTTGCCAGATGGCACACTTATTAGGCACTTGCATGCACAAACACATAGAGTTAACCAAGCCATAAACGCTAACCCTAACCTGTAGAGTCTAAACCTATAACTAAACCATAAACTATGAGGTCCCTCATAGTGAACAATTACCTCAACTACCTCCCTGATATTTAACCATGAACTCCTCTACATCCCTGATAGTGAACCATTACATCAACTATATACCTGACAGGGAACCATTACCTCAACTACCTTCCTGATAATTAACCATGAACTTCACTACCCCCCTGATAGTGAACCATCATCTCCACTACCTCCCTGATAGTGAATTATTATCTCCACTACCTCCCCATTAGTGAATTATTATCTCCACTACCTCCCTGATAGGGAACAACTAACTTTACCATAACCCTGTCACTATTATCCAAAATAATGCTGTCCTCCATGCAACTCCCTGAGTTATGGTAAACATGCTCTGATGTATTTTTCCTCAGTGGTTCAATATTTGCTGTCAGCAGTAACAAGGTACATATCCTCAGACAAGCTGTAACAGACATATCTGCCCGGTTTTTTATCCCACTCATAACAAACACACACACTCTATCCTTCTGGAGACAAAAAACAGAAATCTGTGTGAACCATCAATGAACACTAATAATAATCCATACACTAATCCCAAATGTAAGATCAATAACTTTGTGGCTAAATTTTGATGGCTATGTTGATAAACCTAACCCTAACCTAACTAAAAACCCTTCACCTAACCCATAATGCCTAACCCTTAACCTAACCCATAATGCCTAACCCTAAACCCGTACCCTACCCCTTAATGTCTATCCCTAAACCCTTAACCTAACCCATAATGCCTAACCCTAAACCCTTAACCCAACCCATAATGCCTAACCCTAAACCCAACACATAATGCCTAACCCTAATCCAATAACCCAACCCTTAATGTCTACCCCTAAACCATTAACCTAACCCATAATGCCTAACCCTAAACCCTTAAATAACCCATAACGCCTACCCCTAAACCCTTAAACTAACCCATAATGCCTAACTCTAAAAGCAATTCCCATTCTAACATTAACCCCAATTGCCAAGTTTTCCCCTAAAAAAATTTCCCCATTGGAGATCGCAAAAAGAACGAATGGACAGACTTTGATCACAAACACACACAGAAATACTTTTGGTAGTCAATGATAATGCCCCTAGAAGAACATGATAGCTGTGGGCTTTTCTGGTGCCCAACACTGCAATTTACCTGGAGGGAGTGGAAACGTCAGACTAGCCACAGCGTGTGTGTGTGTGTGTAGGCGGGTAGCCCTTCAGATGTTTGTTGTTATTTATCAGCAGTTAACATGGGGGGGGGGGGGGGGGGGG
>JACXGK010014164.1:0-12003 GCA_016801125.1 Novumbra hubbsi
GAGATAAGGCAGTTCTGGATGAGGCAAGAGAGATAAGGCAGTTCTGGATGAGGCAAGAGAGATAAGGCAGTTCTGGATGAGGCAAGAGAGATAAGGCAGTTCTGGATGAGGCAAGAGAGATAAGGCAGTTCTGGATGAGGCAAGAGAGATAAGGCAGTTCTGGATGAGGCAAGAGAGATAAGGCAGTTCCGGATGATGCAAGCAGAATAACCCAGTGTTTTGACTGATGGTGCAAGAAAGGACATACTGCTTTGTTTATGTGCATGTTGGGATTTCTCTATGAACCCCCTCCAACAAGGCAGAGCATAAATTACTCAGCCTTCATTGGATTTTGTGAGAAGGTCTGCTACAACAGCCGAAACAATCAGTTCAAATCCTCTTCCAAAGCGTGGATACAATATCTAAATTGTGAAATTTTATTCTTTCTGTTGGCTCTTCCATGTACTACCCCCCAAGAAAAGAAGGAAAAAGTAAATTCTAAAGAAACTAATAAGTAGATGCACGTAGGCTACTTTCAATTAGGCTAAGTAATATAGTGGAATCCAAGTCCAAAAACGAACTGAAACTGAACTAGCAATACATGGAAAGACTTAGAATGGAGATATTCTAGGATGGTTAGTTTGAGACCTCATTCAACTACCTGATATAAGGTGGGACTCCACTGTGAAATTATGAACCCGGCATCTAAACACTTAGGATCGGTTCAAACACTTGGACCAGGCTGGTTCCTCCTCCTCATTCCAATGACTTTATGGTGTGTTTCTTAGAACATTGATCGGTTCCTGATTGAAATTCTGTGGTCAGTTGGCCGGTTGTTTTCTGCAGGCGATTATTTAATGCTAAACACGGACCTGCTTGTAAACTCTCCTTTTCCCTCCCTCTCCTCTGCATCTCTCCTCCTCTTTCCGCCTCTCTCTACTCCCCACCTCCCTTTCCTCTCATCTTTTTATTCTCTGTGTCTCTTTCAATCTCCTGATATTTGGGATTCCTGCCATCTAAGCCCTGTCTCTGTGTCTCTCTCATTCAGACAGTGAAAGGTGGCATCTCGGAGACCCGCATTGAGAAGAGGATTGTTATAACAGGAGACACGGAGATCGATCACGACAAGGTGACAGCGGACTGCGAGGCCCGTTACGTCTCAGAGGCCACTTTAGCCAAGTAGCAATACATTATTCCGTTGGTTTAGTGCAGGTGCATAATCTACTGCCTACGACCTCGGGACTCTCTTGTTGTTTGAGCAGCCGTACTGTAAGAGCTTGTCTGTGGATGTGATCGGAATGCAGTGCTGTCACTTAGCCAGTTGGCCTGTCTGTATGGTGCTTTTTTTCGGGCTCACTGTGTTGAACCCACCGTCCTTCCCCAGGCTCTGGCCCAGGCCATCCGAGAGGCCAAGGAGCAACATCCAGACATGTCCGTCACCAAGGTGGTGGTGCACCAGGAAACCGAGATCACCCCGGAATAACTGCCCCTACCCAGGTCAGTGGTACCCATCCCCTAACCAGATCACTGGTACCCAGCCCCTACCCAGGTCAGTGGTACCCAGCCCCTAACCAGATCAGTGGTACCCCGCCCCTAACCAGATCATAGGTACCCGGCCCCTAACCAGGTCAGTGGTACCCGGCCCCTAACCAGATCACTGGTACCCGGCCCCTAACCAGGTCAGTGGTACCCATCCCCTAACCAGATCACTGGTACCCAGCCCCTACCCAGGTCAGTGGTACCCAGCCCCTAACCAGGTCAGTGGTACCCCGCCCCTAACCAGAGCACTGGTACCCGGCTTCTAACCAGATCACTGGTACCCGGCCCCTAACCAGGTCAGTGGTACCCGGCCCCTAACCAGATCACTGGTACCCGGCCCCTAACCAGATCACTGGTACACGGCCCCTAACCAGGTCACTGGTACCCGGCCCCTAACCAGGTCACTGGTACCCGGCCCCTAACCAGGTCAGTGGTACCCGGCCCCTAACCAGGTCAGTAGTACCCAGCCCCTAAGTTTAGTGCCACCTAGGAAGAAGTCTTCAGTGGGTCCCTCAATCAGCCTTTCCAAATATGTTGACATTGGATTGTTTAGTCTCTGCAGGACCATTAGTGAGTCATTTAGGGTCGGGTGGCCCCTCCTAGAAAACCACCCTGGGATTCATCAGACGCGGCTCCAAACACAGCAGCCTCCCAAATGCCATCCTGTCTCAGCTCCTCCTCGTCTCTCCTCAGCTGAGATGGAAGAGAGAGGAAGGGGAAGATGGGGGGAGTGACTAGGAGGAGCTGAGATGGAAGAGAGAGGAGGGGGAAGACGGGAGTGACTAGGAGGAGCTGAGATGGGACCCTAACAACCCGTAACAACCCCCCTCCCCTAACAACCCGTAACAACCCCCCTCCCCTAACAACCCCCCTCCCCTAACCACCCGTAACAACCCCCCTCTCCGTCACAACCACCCTTTCTGAAAGCCTGTGAGCGTCGTGGGACTCATCACTGTCTGTGTCATTGGCTTGGATCCACTTTCGTTCGTCATCACGTGCAGATTTAAGCCATCTTGACTGATTCATGTGGGGTTAAAGTGGGGTTAGCTACTGTGGAATCCGCTGAAGTTCCCTGTCTCTCTGTTCCCTTGTCTGTCAGGCTGTGTGGTGATTTCCACAATGAATCCTGAGGAATAGGAACAAAATAATACTGCCCCCCCCCCCCCCCCCCCCCATGTAGGTCACCATTCCCAGCCGTTTGCCTCAGAGAACACCACTTTACAACCCAACTGCACTGCCTTGGACACACACCAGACAGCATCAGCTAACCAGAGAGAACCAGCCTTTGAGCTATGAACATTGAACCAGCCGGCCATTGGAGCACAAGAAAGAGGGAAGAACAAATGGAACTCTCCAGAAATCTCCCATAATTCCCCAGTCTCTCGCTATTCCACTTCACTGCCAAAACCCAAACAACAACTGGACTTTTATAAACAAAGAAAATGTTAAAACCAGTGGTTACCTTTTTTCCTCACTTATTTGTCTGGAGATTTCAACAAGAATTTTCGCAGGGCATTTGGTCTTTTAATTGTGTAGAGATTGCAGGGACTTTCTTGATATTTTTCTAAGAGTTTTCTTATGACCGTGATTGGAAATTGGAATCTATCGTCAAGTTCAACTTTTTAGGGGATCTTATTCCGAAAGGTGTACCATAGCAAGGGATTGTGGGAGATGTTTCGGGACAATAAAACCGTGGTTATATGAATAACCATCTTCAAATCAAACAACTTTGCAACAGAGCTTCATATCTTGTACAGTAGAAAAGTTTTTAACACTTTATTTTCCCTCTCAATGTGAAAAGTATTTTTTCAATTTAACTGTAAACAAATATTTAATTTAATTTACAACAAACATTTTTGTGTGTGTGTGTGGGGGGGGGGGGTTAAGAGTCTTTCTCGACTATAGCAAGTCTGACTTTATTTGACATGTTTTCTTGTGGATTACATTTTCACTGTTGTTGTTGTTGGTTTTCTCACACTGGATAACACGGGGCTCCATCTTGTGGACTGGAGGGAAAGTGCAGTGTGTTGAAATTACATGATTTTATTTCTATTTGATATCTCTATCATCCTTTATCTCATTTCTTTGTATGCACCCGTCATTTTAGATCAATATGCCTTTCCAGTGCAATTTTGTAGTGTCCTGTTTTTGTATACACACAGCATTCTAATCACCAGCTACGTATCTGTCGTTAATGTGCACCCGCTTGGAAAAGCCGAGGCAACTTCACAATGTCCTGCGTCGGTTTTAATACATTTAATTTTTCCTACCAAAGGGGGCAGTGTTTGCTCATCAACCGAGAGGAGATAGCGTGTTCAGTGTACAGTAAATTCTGTCAAGATCAGGAGACATTCATGCCAACCCCCCCCCCCACTCCTCAAAAGAAAACCCATTGAGGTTGATTGGATATTATTAACAAAAAAAACTGCGTGGAGAAGAGCTCCTCCGCTGGGGAACGCCACAACTGCTACCATGGATTCCTTGGTGCTTTCCTGTTGAACAGCACAGGCTTTGCACTTCTAATGTAATTTACTGCTATGCCTTTAATTTGGGAAGAGTTCGTATTGGTCTACCTGTGGAGCACACACTGTCCTGTCAGTTCAACAGCCGAGCGCAGCACACCGCAGTTTGCTAGGAAAATTTGTTTTCAATACCTCCTCCCTTTTCTTTGTACCAGTTGTGTTGCATTGTACAGAATCCGGTGTATTGTGGTTCCTTCAGCGTGTCGTCTTCCCTTCGTGACTGTCCTTCCAGCTGACAACAGAGGAACCAGCAGGCTGACAACGTGTCTACTGAGGTCCCTATTTATTTCCTGGTAGTGGATCTTCTTTTTGTCTCCTTTACTTCAAAAGAGAATCTGTAATAAAACCGCACCATGCACTGAATAAACAAAATTAACCGAATAAACAAATTGTAGACACACCTTCTTTTTAAAACATTGACTCATGTTCCCCATATTGAGGAAATTATCCTATTTATTGGTAATTATTTCATTTGTTTAGCGATTGTCATTGTAGTTGGAAACTGGAAAACTTAACAGCATTCCAAGAATGCTCTCTGGTTGGAAATCTTTTTACAAGGCATCACATATACAACACATACCAAACCCATTAATCAAAGCCAGATCAAAATATTTTATTAGGCCGCTGACATTGAATATCTTTCCAGTCCAAGATTTGCTTTTCCCTGAGCGAGTAAGAGACCCGATAATTCCCTTGAGATGGAATAAAGGCTGTCTGCCAGACCAAGATAAAGAATGAATGAGGTGCAAAATGATATCGCCATGCCTACCAACCACGAACCAAACTGATAAGTGTTGAAAAATGATATGAAGGGAAATCAAAAGTTTGGATTAAAATACGTCCGTTTGTGTGGGTGTAAATGGAATAACAATGATTAACAATCAAATGATGAGTGCCCGTTTAAAGGGTAATACAAAAATAACTTTGGAACATTGATGTTTTAAATATTGTTCTATCAAGCGTTGATTCAGGCGTCTTATCACCGTTACGGATTTCTTCCCAACTCACCCAGCTTGTTCTGCACTTAGGATGCCGTTCTGTATGAAGAATCACTATTTATTTTAGGGTGTAATCGTCCTATGACCTTAGTGCCTAGTACCGAACAAGTTAGAGATAAAAACATGATTAGGTCAGTTTTCGGGAACTTACATTATGTTAAAGATAAGCCCACTTTGAGCCAGACACATTAGAGGACGCAACACCGTCTAGCAGAGGCAGTAAGAGGCTGTTTGAATGTGAGTGGTTGTGAGCTGCTGTCAGAGGTTTTGAGAGTCTGTAAAGAGGTTGGGAGAGGCTGTTCTTAAAATAACTTAAAGCTGCACTAGGTTGGATTTCTTAATTGAAAATTAAAAGTTGTATCTATAGACCATGTTTATAAATTAACCCTTTGGAATTTGGCTCTGAAAATCGGGTAGTAACACCGTAGCCCATCCTGTTCGAGACATTCTTCAGCCAAATGCCTTTGGCGAGGCTCAGTTTGTGAAAAACGTATAAAACTGGCTTTATATTGATACATTATCGGTTTGGTGTGTCATCACACCTGCATGCATGGTCATGTGATTAGGATAGAGAAACCCAGCTGTCAATCAACCTGTGGCTGAGTGGGGAGGGGGGGGGGGGAAGAGGGGGCGCTGTTTCTCACATTTGAATTGTTTTCGGAATGTTACCTAGTCCAGCTTTAAAAATGCAGTATTTTCTAGGATGTATTATTTTGCAGAATGTCCTAAAACCAAGGATGCATTCCAAAAAACCTTCCTAAAATGTTGACTTGTTCCTTCTTGCCTGTCTCATTAATCTGGATTGGTCAAACTGTGATTGAGGGTGTTTCTAATGTGGTTTGCTTTCTGATCAGTTTAAATGGACAAAGTACACTTCTCACAGGGGAACCAGCCTGTCTGGACCCCGTCTAGGGAGGTGTCTGTATTGTCCACGGGCCATCTACATTTACAGCACTAGAGGTCAACTCAACTGCCCAACTTCAACTAAAATTGTGTGTGCCCCAAATGGAACCCAACCGCATTTCCTATAGTGCACTACCTCAAGACAGAGTCAATGGTCATATAGTATGCACTATATTGTAAATAGGTTTGGGAAACGTACGATGTTCACTCCAATACCAATTTAGGCAATCTCACTTCAGTCTATATTTTAAGGTGCAGAGTTGATGGAATAAGAGGAACTGGCGGCTGTCTATGACAGGCAATATTTCACCAACACGTTTACCACGGATTACCAGGCAGGTCCCGAGCTACAGTGAGGAAGAGCAATCTGTGTTGCGGCTGTCATGTTTTTTTCTTTCAAGCTCTAATTTCCTCCTGTTGTCTCGTTCGTTCTCTCTTTTGTCGTGCCATTTCTTGGCCCGTGGAATGGATATGCTCGGCCAGTCGACACAGTTTGCGGTTCTCTGGCTAGGTTCTCTGTTGGGAAGCACGGGGCGGAATGGGGAATTGGAAAGGGCCAAATTGGACTTGATTTATTCCGTATTGTACTCGTTTCCGTTGCACCACTCTCCGGGCCTAAGACCCAGCCGCACCAACAAATAACAACAGAAACCCGACGAGCCAATACATAACGTAATGAACTAACATACGTTTCCCGTCAGAGCCGGATGCGTGACAAATCTGCACATGGCCTTGGATTGCTGTTAGTCAACAGGTCGAGGGAAACAGTCATCATTCATCCGAGACTACCGAGTTACGGCGTGTCCAGGCGTGTACTGATGACCCTCCGTAATCCTTACTTGTGCGGTCTACCACGTCCCATGCAGGAGGTCGCGGTTATCCTTGGCGAGCCGCTTCGCTTTTTCGAACCATGTAAAGATTTCTAACAAACCACGGAGCCTGTATAATAGGGCAACATCTCGCATGACAACGTCTCTAACAAACATTAATATTCGTATAATTTCCTCAACGGTGTATGGAAAATATGTGATCATTGTGATCAAAAAGGCTGTAGGTATATTCGGATATGAATGTTAACAGATCTTGAATGTCTCTTACTTAGTCGGGGCGTGTCATGTTTATGACTAGGTGGCAATAGGCTTTATGTTGTCTTGTGTAGACTTTGATGTGCATCCGGAAGATTCCGCGCCGATGACAATGTTCTCTGCCTTTCTGCAGACATGCGTGTTGTGGATATATATATCGTTTTTTAACAATGCACGAACTTACATATTACTTCATTTTAGATTTTAGTCAAATTCGAAATAAGCCTATATGCAAAATGAAGCGTTCATTAAATATTTAAAATGAAGGGACCTAACTGGTTATGTTTTCTCATGAAGATATTACAGGATTATATAAGATTTTGCTGCTTCCTCTTCCACATAATTGCCCTGATTTCCTGTGATTTCTTGGCAGATTCCAAAGTTCTTCTTGTAGATTTTACGCTATTTGTTATTTTTCTCAGGAAAGACCAGTCGTGGCCTGTTTGTTTTAATGCGAGTGGCAGTAGCTCTCATCGGCTGTGTGCTTATTGATTATCGTGACAAAGTGTTCTACCAGTTCAACCTGAACCATGAGGTTGTCTCACACCAGAGGGGGGGGGTCAAAAGAAGTGCACTACAGTATGAAGGGAATAGGCACCCCCCCGCGTCAGGATGCGGAACAGGCAGAACACGGACGCCCGAGATGAGCTTCCCACCACCCGGGAACCAGGACACGTGTCAGTCCCAATCACACCATGATGGACAACGATGGCCCGGGGTGGGGAGCCTTTACAGAGATGGGGGAGGGGTTGGGAGACTTTACAGAGATGGGGGAGGGGGGAGATACTTTACGGAGATGGGGGAGGGATGGGGAGACTTTACAGAGATGGGGAGGGGAGTTGGCGGAAAACACGAGAGAAACCAAGACAAAAAATAGTGGATTTGTAGGATGAGAAGAGGACAACGAGAGAGAGAGATATACACATAAACGAGATATGACAAGAGAGAGAGATATACAGAGAAAGAGAGAAAAGAAACGAGACCATGGAAAGGATACGAGTGTATGAGGAGAGGAGACGACCAGAAGACTAGAGACTTACCACAGCCACAATAAACCAGTTAAAATGCCAGAGATAATTTGATAGTGAGCACAGGAGGTGGGGGGGGGGGGGGGGGGGGGGGGGGGGGGGGGGGGGGCAGGAGACGGAAGGAGAAACCAGACAGCGAGTAAACAACACTGTTGCTGCTGCTTTGGAGTTCTGCCTCTACAGAAGACTGCTTAGATATGCAGAGGAGCGTGTCTGGGACTCAGATTCCTACAGACTCACACCTGCTCGTACCGACTTAAGACAAATGCATTCAGACTCAGATTCATACACGCTCCTACCTCCTCATACAGACCCAGACGTCCGTATATACGCTCCTGAAGACGTCCGGATACAGCCTCATTAGTGTTCCTCTACGAGGCCTTGTCCCATCCTAATAGGAACCAGACCAACATAAACCCCTTTGGGAACCAGTTGGCCCTCAAAGCAAAGAGCTTGCCTCGCTGCCAAAATGGCATCCTATTCTCTATAGGCTCTGGCCATGCGCAGTGCACTCTACAGGGAAAAGGGGGTGATTTGGCCCTCAACACCTCCACGCTGTGGCCCGAGGGCTGACAGTGAACAGGTGGTGGTGAGTTTGCACAGCTGGCAGAAACTGCAGTAGCACTTAACGTTTTGGAACCTTTTCAGCGCATAAATACCCAGAGATCTGCAGCACTGGACTTATTATGCCAATGAAACCTTCTCTGTTTCGCTGATGTGACGACTTTAGGCAAGTAAGGCGATCACAGGGTTGCTGTGTGAATTAAATAGACGGGAACGGCTAAAAGGGAACGGAGGAGGAATATTCTGGCCTGTGTCCGGAGAGGACGTGCAGTTGAGGCGTCAAAGTGCACTGCTCTCTGAATCGGTGGGGAATTTAACGTGTCTCATTTTGTATGCCAAGTGTTCTGTGGAGATTGGACATCAACACCCGTGTGGAGTCGCAAGAGGGGCAAACTTTATTTGGCTAGAGATGCCTTACAGACATTCATACTATCAACAAACTTTCAAAACAAAGGTTAAGTTTAGGGTCTGGTTTAAATTGTTGTATAATTTGTCTTGTGCTGTTGGTTGTGTGGAATAGAACAGAGCTTTTCTTTGGCGATATCTTTCCTTCATTCGCTCTTTAAAGAAGAGAAACGTGAAAGGGGTGTAAAAGCAGCTGCGGTTTTGTTGGTCCATTAACAGGCTATTCACACAGTTCTCTGCTTCATTCCTCAGGTCTGAAAGCCACCGAGAGCTGTTTCAGCTCTGATGTCAGGCGCCACTCTTGCTGTAGGAGAAATTAGCTATAAGCTGAAGCCTGTATTCCAAATGGTACCCTATACCTATATAGTGTGATATTTTTTAACCTGCACTGATATGGAATAGTGTGTTATTTCGACCACAGACCAAGGCATTATACCCTGAAATTACATCGCTGGAGTACGAACACAGAATATTAACCATGTTGAGACATCTGGCAATCAATCGTACTTATGATATTAGACATCACATAAACACCATATTACGTTAGCAGTAGGATGTTAGCGGCTCAGAATTAAAAAACTGTCAGTGTTGTTCCAATATAGAGTTCCCTACACTGTAATCTTGACTGTGTTGTTTTAATTCTCTGTGATCTTAGCTTCCCCTCTGAGACTGAAGTGTTCACAGAAACATGCATACAGAGGGTTAGACGGTAAGAATGACTGACGGGGACCGACGGAGACAGACAGAGAGACAGACAGAGATACAGACAGAGATACAGACAGAGAAACCGTGTGTGTGTCTGCATGTGTGTCTGCGGATGTGCCTGTGTGTGTGCCTGCTTGTGTACCTGCGTGTGTGTGTGTCTTACCCACCTAGGGCCAGAGGCACGACATTGAGATAACATTGAAGTAACTTTGAGCCAACTCTCAGGCTGTGAATGGCAGCGTGTGTTTTGGGTGGCACGTTCTGTCAGTCACACACCGAGCTGCACACATCTTCTGGCTCACCCCTGGCTGTGAGTTAGACTCATGCTAAAACAGGCCCAAGAAATATTCCTTTAAATCTTTTAACAGTGAGGCACGAGGGGCCCAATACACCATGGCTAAGAGCTATTCTTCTGCACGACTCATAGCTGAGTGCCCGGATACAGTCCTTAGCCATATTGTTCAGAAAGCGGTATTGATGGTTAGAATAACATTACAAAAACATAAGACCACTATGGATTTAACTGAAAATTGTACAAAGTGTATTACATAGTTTAACAACATTGCAAACTCTGTCTTCTGCAACATTTTCCAAGATTAAACTAAAGCAGAACAGATACCAGCTGCTAGTATGTCCTCAAAACTAGATGTATTCCAGGAACATTTGTGGCAGTTGAATGTTATTTTGCACTCTACCAGAATAAGTGCGTAATCGTTAAACAACTGTACAGTGTTCGGGTTTCAGAAATGCTAAGAAACATTTACGAATTTGTTTAGGATCAGTGAAATACCATTTAAGGATCCGCTTTAGATCAGTTAAGGAACAGTTAACAAATCATTTGGGGATCAGATAGGGATTGTTAAGGATCAGCTAAGAAGATTGACCTTGGCAGCAGCAGAGAACAGATCAATTTGCATGTACCCTACTTCTCTACTCTGCGTGAATAGCAAAACCTTCCCTAATCTAATTCTCGAAGTGAACGCAGAAGCAATCAGTCGTGGAGCGCTGAGCTGTCTGTGTACCTTCGCGGGCGGGTTGATGCTAATGCTTGATCTCTAAGTCTCCCATCCCCTCTCCCTACCGCGCCCTCACTCATCCGCTCCTTCTGCCAGCTAAATCTCAACTTCCACCTGCCTGCTCAGTGGGCATTACTGCCACATTGCTCAGTGGGCATTACTGCCACATTGCTCAGTGGGCATTACTGCCACATTTGCGCAGAGTGAGTATGATGCCCGGAAAAAAGTGGAGGACCGCGTTGGTAGCCGTGCGTGTGCTCTCGCGGCGTGGATGTCCTCCGGAGTTCTTTCCCTTCCTGCTCCGCGCGCGCGCGTGTGCGTGCGTGTGTAATGACCGTCCTACCACATCTGTTGCTAACGACTGCAAGCGATGAGCTGGTCACGCTGTGATGTCAACCCATTAAGCAGTAGTCAAATTAACCTTGTTCTTTGAGGATAGACGTGGGAATGATACAGGGGTTGGAAGGGTCAGTTCATTAAAACCTGTTCATTGTGCTACCATTATCTATTTACCTTAGCTAGAAGGGATAATGCGATTCGTGTTGTAGTTTAGTAGCTGGTTAGACTCTCTTTTGCACTAAGAAGTGACTAGTTCAGGATTCGTTTACATTATAAAATGTCAGAAGTACCGTTCCGCATGGAGACACGCCTCGCAGTATATCATACTTCTGTCAGGAAGGTCGGTACAAACAAGTCTAACTTGAATGGTTGTGGCACCAGACTCCGACGGAGAGGACCGCAATGAACGCGGTCTCAGTTGTCTGTGAATGATCATGGAAATCGCCTGATTACATTGTCAAAGCGAGTGAAAAATAACAAAGCCAAAATATATAAGATATGTGAAAAGTAAATTACAATAGCCTTTCTTTTTAATGAAACATTGCAGTCACGTAACACCGACATTTGTAAGATACAGCAGTCATGTTTTAAAATTATGGAAATAGCTACATCCAGATTTTATGATATTTCTCGGTCTCCTAAATTTCTTTTAACTGGGCATGCTTCAACGTAGTAAATTCTGTCGCCAAAGCGAAGTAATTTAACCACATAAAAAGTAAAAGACGCTTCTGGGTCTATTCTCTATATCCCTCGAGAAGTGTAGACCAGTTATTGGCAGTGCAGTCTACACTGTGTAGCCAATAAAACCCTTCAACACATTCATTTAATTTCTGAAGCATGTGTTTTTTTGCGATTGTGTGAGTGTGTGGGTTTGGCCTATGAGGTAGTGTGTGTGTGTTTGGGGGGGGGGGGGGGGGGGT
>JACXGK010014165.1:0-11927 GCA_016801125.1 Novumbra hubbsi
TCTCTCTCTCTCTCTCTCTCTCTCTCCCTCTCTGTCTGTCTGCCTGTCTCTCTGTCGTTCTCTCTCTCTCTCTCTCTCTCTCTCTCTGTCTCAGTGCTGTTGTTCTTTTCTCTCCTTGTAGCAGTTAATGCCCTTGTAACCTGACACAGATACACCTTTCTACCTGAAGCAGGGCTGACTGGGTCTCCGGTGACCCCCAGTGACCCCCTGCCCTTGGCTTTGAACAACAGAGTTAACACGCTCACACCCACTCTCTGACCTGGTTTCGGGATCCCTTCTAACTTTATTTATTTCCCCAAACACTGGTTTGGTCTTTGACATTGTGTCCAAACAACCATTTTCTAGGTGCTGTAAACCTCAAGCGTGTGTTTGAGAGAGACATAGTAATGATTTAAGTTTACTTTGCTTGTTTATTTTCGGGATAAATCTCTTGTAGTAATACCATAGACGCCACGTACAGCCTGTCATACAGTCCCTAAGGAACAACAGTAACCGCGCTCAAAAGGATGTTCCTCGGAATTTACCAGAATTATATTATTATGTTCAGCGTATGTCAAAAGGCCAATAAACCCTGGCATCGTTTGGTACTTCTGCATGCACACACACGTGCGCACACACACCCCCGATACCTCCTTCTGCCAAGTCGGACGGCGGGTTGCCAGTGAAAGGCCTGTGATCGGGCTGTGATCATCTGTCCAGACAGGGTTAGCCAACCTCAGCGTCCAGAGTGCCCCCTTGTCCCGGCCCTAGCTTAGATCAAGAGGGTTAATTAGCTGAACACGGCTCCACCACCGGCAGCCACCACACCGCTGAGTAGCGCTTAGCACCACCAGCACCAGAAAGTAGCTCTGAGGCTAAAGCTTTGATCCCTGCTAATGATTAGCATAGACACCACAGCTGCTGCTCTTGTTAGCCGTCTCGGATGCTAAGCTAGGTTTTGCTGTGGTGAATGTGCAGATGTTATGCTGGGGGTTAGCACTGTTTAGTGATGGGTAAGGTCAGTGCGTAGCGATGGTTCTGAGTTTAGTATGTCTCCAAACATGCCTAGAAGACACGCATCTCTATCTCTCTCTAACTCTTTCTAGCTCTCTTTCACACACATACAGTTGAGCCCGTACAGTCCTAGCCGGGAGCAGCCATTGGGACTGCTGGCCAATGAGAGGGGAGGTTTAGTCTTTCTTCTTTTGTTTGGTCTTAGAGTCATCTTTCTCCAGTTGGTGTGTGTGTTCGTGTGTGTGTGCAGCCTGTTTTCCAGTCTGAACATGCAGGCTGATCACGAGAACATGGCGGTCGTGGTGTATCTTCTCTTACACATGGCAGTATATAAAAGACATTGAGATATTCTTGTTTCCAGACTCTTCCTTTCTTTTTGAAATGGTGACGTTTCAGGTATGAGGTGTGTTTGTCTGCCTTGTTTGGGCACGTTGAGACCTTTCGTAGCGGCTTCAACTCTCGCCACTATCTAACCTCACTTAGACCTGGAACAGCTGCATGTGCCTCTAACTTGTTCCATCACTCAGTCTGTCGCTCACAGTCACTCTCTGTCCGCTCGTCTGCCTGTTTCTTTCTGAGACCCATGGCCGGAACACCCAGGGTTTTCATATCACGTTACAGCAGGCAAAAGCAGCCATTTTGGGTCTGCCACATTATGTCACTGGTTACCACTGCAGAGCGGTGGCGGTATCTGGGGCAACCTGCTGGTCTGGACACGGTCACTGGTCGTTGGTGAGTGTGTGTTGTGTCAGCAGTTCCATTCCAGGATGATAGGGCTTGACGCCTTTTTTTTCTGTGGTTTGGTGTGTGTGTGTCGGGGTACACCCATAGCCTTATCAGAATGATGATGGGTCAGGCCTGGTAAGGCGTGAAAAGTAGCAGTTCTGAATTCTCGTTAAGTATACAAAGTTTCCTAATGCTCTCTCTGTCATTCTCTCTCTCTCTTTCTCTCTTCATGTCATTGTGAATGTGGTCTGGGTTAGCAGGCAGAGTGTCTTCTGGTTACTTGAATTTGAGGGCCTGTTCTATGTAACTGGTCAATTGTAATTTGTTGACTGTATCATAGAATAATTAAAAACACCTTTTGATCAGTATGTAACTGTAATGCTCATACCTAAACTGGAGCGACATGTTTAGTCACCCCCCCCTCTCTGGCCAGAAACAGTATGACATGAGCATGGTTTTAGTGATATGAAGGCAGGTTGAACAGTAGCCAACACAGCCACTGTGTGTAGGAGATCTGTGGAGCTTAACGTGTGTAAGGCATGCTCTCAACGTTTGACATGACAGCGTTGAGAGCTAACATTGGGCCGTTAGGATCAAATTCGAGCTGGTTCTCAAAGCCTCGTTTCACAACTGATTGTAGCGGGTGCTGCTGATTCTCTTAGTATACATACAAGCACCTTCTGAGACCATGGTGGAGGATCTGCCCTGAACATGTTTCCTTTTAAATACTACCACTACGAGGCACTGGTTTCCCCGGTTCAGGGACCTATCTTAATCACTGACCCTAACCTTAATACACAACCTTAACCCCAACCGTCCCTGCACACAGGCCATGCTAATCCTCCCCCATAAACATTTATCACCCCAAAGAAAAATGTAAAATACAGATATAAAACATGTTGACCGAGACACTCCTGTCCATAACCTCCTGTAAACTGACATACTTCTTATATATTTTAGATAATTACGCCATAGGGGTTCTGTTGGATATGGGCTTGGTGGGGAGGGGTTCTGTTGGATATGGGCTTGGTGGGGAGGGGTTCTGTTTTGGATATGGGCTCGGTGGGGAGGGGTTCTGTCGGATATGGGCTTGGTGGGGAGGGGTTCTGTTTTGGATATGGGCTTGGTGGGGAGGGGTTCTGTTGGATATGGGCTTGGTGGGGAGGGGTTCTGTTGGATATGGGCTTGGTGGGGAGGGATTCTCAGATAAGCATCTGAGATATGTTCCCTCAACCCTCATGACCTGCAGAAAGAACAAACATCAGTAACCCCTGTCCCCCAGTTCCACATATTATGTAGGGGGGGTTGACTGGTCCAAATGTTTAGGCAGGGGTTAGCAGGTGCACACACACACACACACACATTTAGCCATGTTTGAACCTGATTTGCTGAGCAGCTGCACAGTGCAAAACAAAGCACCAGTAGTAGGCAAGGGATATCCCTGCTCGAACGCCTGTGGTTGTATAACTGTCTTAAAGGAAGTGAGGTAAAGCAGGTCAGGGTTTAGAAAGGAACGTTCAGTGGTCTGATAACAGGGGACTGACCTTCCCACTTCCCAACATTGCTAAGTGATTCATAGCGGCGTTCAGGCTATGGCCTTGTGGAAACCTCACCGCTAAGATTGGCCTGTGAGGATGGCAGTTCAAATTGCACGCAAACACATTGTGTCTGTTTGCCCACGCACACACATTAGCACACAACACACGCAAACTCTCACACACACACACACACAGACACGCACTTATCAGCGATCAGTCGGATTGGGATTGGACAGTTCTCTGGGTGAAGAATTATCGTGACCAAACCTTCATTCATCTTCATCACCGGTTTTGATGGACTGCTTTTGTCTTCACCAGAGCCTGACACACACACAGTACCCAAACTTCTTCAACCATATCATATTTTTTAGAGCAGTACTCCACCTTGTTTAGTAGTTTTTCCCAGAATTACTGTACTCCACAAATCCCAGAAAGGGAAGCTGATGTAATGAGACATTTAGCATGAATGTCCTGTCATGCACCATGGGGTTATAGTTAAGGTTAGGATTATGGTTAGGATTATGGTTAGGTTATGGTTGGGGTTAGTCTGCGAGCCTCCACTCACTCAGATCTCACTCTGCTCCATCCATCCAATACTTCTGCACTGATTCCAAACACTTTCCTGCCTTTCAGAAACTCTTCTTTTAGGGGACTTTTTCTGACCAGTGACCAGGTCTCCTGAACCAAGGGGAAATTGCATAGCATGGCTTTACATGAGTGATTATGCATTATGATGCATCTTCAGACAGTGCATGAAAAAAGTTTCTGTGGACCAGTAAAACATAGCCCAAAGGAGCAAGCGAGGGAGACAGAGAGAGAGACAGAAAGAGAGACCCAGTATGCACTCTTCAACTGTTTACACTCGGATAGATTTATACCTGGTTGTCCCTGATGTCTGACATTAAATTGCGATGTCTTTGGGTGTGTGTGTGTGCGTGTGTTTGTGTCTGGGTGTGTGTATTTTGAGGTTTGGGAAGAGAAGTGTATAAATGTGTTTGTGGCTATATACGTCTATCGCCATAAAAATTCTGACACCCGTGGAACCGGTGTGACCCTTCCATTGTGTCTGTTCTCTGTACACTATCCACATGCTGTATTTCTGTGCCCAGGTTGGTAGACTTGATGTTACCTGTCCACAGTGGTTTCACTCTGGGGTTTTCCCTCTCCTTCTTCCCTTGTCTGTCTCCAAATCCCCGTCCCCTTCGTTCATGGCCCGGCAGAGCCCTCACCCTACACCCCTGCCCGCCTGGGCTTTTGGGAAAAGGGGAGAGAGAAAGAGAGAGCGGGAGAGAGAGAGGCTGGGAGGTCAAAAACAAAGCGAGTGAGCAGAGTAAAGAAATGGTTGACTGGGAGAGGACAAAGACTGAGGGGTGTGGAGGCAAAGGGTTAAAGGCTGCTATACCTCCTCTTCCTTGGAAAAACCTGTGTCAAAGGCAGTTTGGGAACTCCTGTACTAACTTGACTTGAAATCTCAAGGGCCCGAACTAACTCTCCTTGCCTCGTCTGTTCCCCTTTGTTCATCCACACTGACATGCAGCAGATGTGGATGGAAGCAGCATTGGGGAACAGCTGGACTCCTTCACGTTACCCATTTGCAATCAGCGCCAACGGAGGGGAGGAGACAGAGGGAAGGAGACAGAGGAAAGGAGACAGAGGGAAGGAGACAGAGGGAAGGAGACAGGAAGGGGATGTCACTGTTGGGCGTTGAGATAGACCCTTGGTGTGAATTTGAATACCATTCCGCTCAGTTCTTGGAAACTCCGCTCACTTAGCTAATTTCCCAATTAGACTCCCAGGCCTCACCCCCACCCCCCCACACACACACTCTCTGTGGCTGAATTTATGTGAATGTCCATTTAATCCTGGCTTTTAATGGCTTATTAAAAAAATCATTTCCCGATAAATATGCCCATACTAATAGCCGAGGAGTTGCTCAGAGATTACTAGGTGGAGGTCATTAGTACAGGATGGAGATTCGGGGACGAGAGGGGAGTGCCTGTTTGTGTGTCCGTGGTGTTTTGGAATGGACTGAGAGACGCTGGGCCGCGCCCTCAGAGGGGGCTTTGGGGTATCCGGTGCCCACCGAGTGCCCAGGAGGGTGGGGTTCTGGAGTGTGTGGTGCAGCACTTAGACCCACTCTCCTGATCACTAATGGAGCTCTTTGAACGCTCACAGCGGTTGTCATGTGCCTCCTGTGTTGATCCAAATAACAGTAACTTTTGCAACTGGTTTGGGGAGGCGGGGTGTTGCTGAACGTGTGTTTTTCCTGTGGTGGCAAGGGGCTCTGTCAGGTCCTGGGTGTGTTTAGAAGCTCCTTCTGTGTGTGTGTACATTTTTGCCTCAGGCTTCCTTCAGTGGATTCCTTCTGATTAACCTTCTCCCAAGTTCTCTCCCACATTATCTCTCATTATCACTCTCTATCTTTCTATCTCTTTCCCTTTTCTTCTTTTGCACTGTCCCTACTAATCTTCACGATGTTGTTTTCCAATCCCCCTCTCATGGCTTGTTTACATTACGAGAGAGGAAATAAAACGCTGGATAGACTTATCGTAGTGTGCATAATCCTTTCCACAGTGTTTTAATTTACAGCGGCATATTCAAGACGCAGGATTGTAATTGCCAATCTCTGGGAAAACTAGCGATATGCAGGTTTACTGCACACTTCCATTGGAAATGTCTTCAACCCTGCAAAACTCTGCGGGGACTCAATTGAAAATGGCGACTCAACCGCGGATGTTGGCACTTTGAACTATTAATATCTGCCAATTTACACAACAAAATAATCTAGCGTCTCGAGTCTAGTTCCATATGTTTTCGAGAAAGTCTCTCACTCTATCCCATCTCTCCATCTCTCCAATCTCTCCAATCTCTCCATCTCTCCCTCCACCCCATCTCTCCCTCCATCCCATCTCACCCTCCATCCAATCTCTCCATCTCTCTATCTCTCCCTCCACCCCATCTCTCTCTCCATCCCATCTCTCCCTCCATCCCATCTCTCCCTCCATCCAATCTCTCCATCTCTCTATCTCTCCCTCCATCCCATCTCTCCCTCCACCCCATCTCACCCTCCAACCCATCTCTCCATCTCTCTATCTCTCCCTCTACACCTTGCTCTCTCACTCTCCATCTCTCTAGATGGCTTTTCACAGGTCTTCATTATTCACTGGGCTCTTTGTCTTGTGCTGGGGGCCTGGCCCGAGGCTGTGGGCCTGGGAAGGATGGGAGTGCTCATGCCTGTTTTACACACCGACACACACACTGTTCCTTCAGTTCACTTGTGATGTCTGGCTTAGTGTGTGTGTGTGGGGGGGAATTTGGCATTGCACACTTTGTGCACCTCTTTCTCCACCGACATATTGTTTACATCCATACTTCTAAGCCTCGGGGGTGAACTGCCTTCTACTCCGTGCCAGTGCATGTTGTTGTGTTTGTCCGGTAGACATTTCCTTTGGCTTTTCACAGCAAGGCCTGTCGAATGGGGGCTGCGTTTAAAGGGGCAGGTGAATATGCTTGGTTAGTGTTAGTAGAGCCATATATTCTCGGGAACAATTTTCCTCCCCTCTTAGACTCCTAACAAACTGAACGGGATCAATAGTCCTTGGCTAGCGAACGGGGCCTCCGTGAATCAACGTGTCAGTGTCGACAAGGCAAAGGGCCGCCCGTGACTGTGTCTGGTCGGTTTATCTCGTTAGTCGGGTTACTTTCGCCACTTGTTTGAAGGTAATTAATTAATGTACCAGGGTGAATGCATTTGATTGCTTCTCCATGACAGTTCCACAGGAACTCAGCAAGCTCCTGTGAATTCCCAAAAACGATTGAAACTCGTTGGCCAATGCTTTGGCTGCATGTTTAGTTGGTGGAGGGACAAGTCATATTCTATCTCCTCATTTCTCCTAACCCACGTCTGGAAAGGCTTTTACTGTACAATCACAGGCACAACTGAGTGGTCCCAGGTGACAGACGAGGAGAGGGAGAAAGAGTGAGAGAGAGAGAGGAGGAGAGCTGGAGAAGGGGGTGGAAATGTATACCTCAGTATACCTCCACTATCTGTGTGCGTGTGTGTGTGTGTGTGACTAAGGTGGGTGCTTTACCTTGGTATTACAGTGACTCACACCCTCATCATGCTATATCTCTACCCTTTCTCTCCTCTACGGCTCTCAGCTCTACCATTTAACCCTATCCTAACTGGGTGACTCCCCACCACACAAATTTTCCTCACTTATTGGGGTGAGTCAAGGCCACTCAAGGCTGGGAGGCAAAGAGGGATGGATAGAGACAGACAGAGAGATGAGAGACATGGAGAGAGACAGACAGATAGACCATAGACATAGAGAGACAGACAGATAGACCATAGACATAGAGAGACTGACAGATAGTCCAGAGACTTAGAGACAGACAGATAGACCATAGACATAGAGAGACAGACCGATAGACCATAGACATAGAGAGACTGACAGATAGTCCAGAGACTTAGAGACAGACAGATAGACTGTAGACATATAGAGAGACAGACAGATAGACCAGAGACATAGAGACAGACAGATAGTCCAGAGACATAGAGACAAACAGATAGTCCAGAGAGATAGAGACAAACAGATAGACCAGAGACATAGAGACAGACAGATATACCAGAGACATAGAGACAGACAGGTACCCGTGTACAGTCCTGATGGACAGATGGAGGATGAGCCAACTCTGCGGAGGAGGGATTAGATAAAGAGAGAAAGCAAGCATTAACCTGTGTGTGTGTGTCTGCATGTGTGTCTGCTTGTGTGTGTGTGTGTGTCTGCTTGTGTGTGTGTGTGTGTGGGCCGCAGGGGCCGTCACAGAGCTCTGGCCAGCTGAGGTGTTTGCTCAGCCCACAGTGAACCCCCACCGTGATCGCTGTGAGTACACCAAAACATTCACACACACACACACACACACACACACACAGAGGCTGATGACAGAGTCATGACTGCTTGGCAGCTGTTGCGGGTCCCTGCAGATCACTCAATGGCCCTCTGAGCACTTCCGGCTTCCTGCGTGTGTGTCAGTGTGTGTGTGCGTGTGTGTGTGTAAGTGCGTGTATCTGTGTGTTTCTGAGCATGTGTGGGTGTGTGGGTGTATATGTGTTTCTACAGTGACCACTGACCTATTGCTTATGAAAATCTATTTCCCAGCATGCTCTTTCAGGACCCGCTGGAGCGTAATAGGATGTTTTTGCATAAGCATTTTGGTGTATGTTAGCTGGTCTGTCTGTGTGTGTCTAGTAGCAACCCGTTTTCACAGTCTCTCCTAGGTCTAATGGCTCCGAAAACAACACGTCCCACACCGCAGAGGACGGCCGCGCTGCTACAAGATATGGAACATCTATATTTGCTTTGACCTCGTCAAGAAGACGACTCCCTTTCACACACAAAACACACCCATTTGTAACATATTGGTTTTATAGTTCCACTTCATACGCCTCCGAGCACGAAGGCAGACCAGGCAGCTAACCAATCTCCCCTCAATATCCCGTGCAAACGTCCCAAAAGGAAATATATCCAAATTGAAAAGCACAAAGCGCCTAATGGGAGGGTGGGGGCACCAGGCTGAATGGGGGAGTGCCAGAGAGGCCGTTGGAGAGAGTGATTACGAGGAGGAGAGTGTTAGCGAGGAGGAGACTGAGGAGTGCGTTAGGGAGGGAGGAGACGGAGGGGAGTGTTAGCGAGGGAGGAGACGGAGGGGAGTGTTAGCGAGGGAGGAGTCGGAGGGGAGTGTTAGCGAGGGAGGAGACGGAGGGGAGCGTTAGCGAGGGAGGAGACGGAGGGGAGTGTTAGCGAGGGAGGAGATGGAGGGAGGAGACGGAGGGGAGTGTTAGCGAGGAGGAGACTGAGGGGAGTGTTAGCGAGGGAGGACACTGGCTTTGGTGGACTAATTAAAATGGCAGAGTGTGTTTCTGACCGAGTCGAAAGCCACGGCCCCAGGGCCTGTTCTCATCTAACTGCTGCTCCAATATCACACACACACACACACACCGCCGTAGCGCTGGCTCTGTGGAATGGCTAATGGGCACGCAGAGCGTGGAGAGAAGCTAGCTGGCCACAGCTCCTCCTCTCTGCGACGCTGTGACACATTCACTCCCTCTGAACTCTCCCGTGCCGCTATATATGGTTTTTAATTTCCCTTTACTGGTTTAATCTGTGTCTGTTCTGCCGTGTGTGTGTGTGCATGTGAGTTGTTATAGACCTGTGTCTGGCGTGTGTGCAAGTGTCTGATTGTGTGAATCTGGCCGGTCCCGAGTTTCCTTTTTGAACGGCCAGTCTTCCTGTGTGTGCGCTGTAATTTAGCTGCTCTGTAATTTGCCCTGTTGGTCTGGGGTTAAGTGGGAGCTGGCCTCACCCCAAATCAGCATGCTAGGCTCCCAACGTCACCACAGAGAAAGGGAGAGGAACTCACACTACCATGTTCTCTCTCTCTCTCTCACACACACACACACACAAAGAGTGAGTGAGGGAAACCGAGATCGAAACAGCGAGGGAGAGGGACAGAGGGTTAAACATCATCTCTACATTATGGTTGTATGGTCCTATAAAGGCGGGGTCATGAGCACCGTTTAGGGTTTGTTATTGGAGACCACAAGGACCATGCAGGGACCATCTGAGAAGTCTTCTCAGTGGCCTGTGTTTCTGTGGGCTGTCAAAACCCGTTGTCTGTGCTGTATCTAGGATCTCCCGTTCTTTTCTCAGACATGGACTGTTCACGTGATAACTTTGGGAAACGAGGATTGGGCGAGAACACACAAACACACACCTCACACACATACACACACCGAGAAGAACACATTCCCAGATACAGTGCAGGGAGAGTGGGAGAGAGCAGTATGTCACACAGCAGGGAATCTAAACACTGGGACAGAAGTTATTGATATTTCTGACACACACACACACACACACTGGGACAGACGGTATTGATATTTCGGCTCAGTCCAACAGCACTGGTCCATGTAGACAGACAACCGTTACAAATTCTGATCTTTCGTAATTATTTAATCACGAATAATTATTCCAGGATCAAATTTCCTAGAGGTTGAATAAGATTAAGCGTCAGCACAAAACTAGGCATCATATGTCTCACAGCGGCTGGATCGGGTCAGAACCTGAACCTGGTCTGTCCAAGCAGAAGAGGAAATATCATTTAGTAGTTTGTCTTTGCGCTGTTGACTCCAGTTAGTCTGAGTTTAGTACTGAATCCTGTCTGGACATCTCGGCACGTCTGGTCTCTACCAGGGCTCTTGGGTTTCCGTGTGTGTGTTCTCTTCGCGGTAACGGCCCTTACATACGGGCGCCAGGTGTGTATAAATCTCGGCGCTGCTAATTGGGTTTTCCATGTGGGACTTGCATGTTCCGGGGATTAAACTGATAATGGGGAGCAGAGATTCTACATGAACACAGATTTCTGAATAATAATCCCATGGAATGCTCCTTTGGGGATTCACCTTCCGACTTCACCGTGGCTCCACCATTCATACTTACTGCCGAGTTTTAAGATATGGATCATATACACCCCCCTGGTAAAATGTCTTACTCTCTCTCCTCATAATTTCTCTCTGCTCTCACCTGCGTGTGGAGGATGTATAACCGGCTGGTAAAGGCCTACTCTCTGGAGATGTGGGTCTCACCTGCGTGTGGAGGATGTATAACCGGCTGGTAAAGGCCTACCCTCTGGAGATGTGGGTCTCAGCTGTTGTGTGGAGCACTACATGCTGTGTTGGTCGTGGAGGTCCGTGGAGGCCATTCCTCGACCAGCCCTCCTCCCTGAATGTCCCAGCTCTGGCTGTGTCTACAAACAAGTGCTGGTCAGACAATTGGTTCAGCATTTAGAGGCTGGCCCAGGACAAAGATCTGTGTGTGTGTGTGTGTGCACCAGATGGAGGGAAAGTGTGGTACGTCTATCAACAATGTGTTAATTAACCATAATAATAGCTATGTCATAGAGTTTTGTATTATAGCATATTTGGACATGAATAATATTGCAGGCATCATGTCTTTGTGTCATTCAATTGCAAAGGCATGGCACACTTTTAATTCTGTATTTGAGCAGTTGTTCGGGGGTGAAGGGACATTACATAGAAAGATTTTCAAGAGATCTTGAAAGACTAAGTCGCTGATGGAATTCCCAAATTCTATTAGAGGACGTTGTCCATTCTTCCAGCCGTATTCCCTAATCCTGTTTCTGGTATGTTCCATTAGCTCAATTACCAGGATCTAACCCAGAGGTGGGATGTTCCCTGCAAAGCCAAGGACACAACACCTTCAGGGAGGGAGGAGGAAAACTAAGACAGTAAGGTAGAGTGCAGGAGGATGATAGAGAGGAGGAAGAAAGGAGAATAGAAGGAGAATACAGGGAGGAGAAAAGAGAGTTGGGTGGAAAAAAGGAGAGATGGATATCAGATTTTTTTAGCCTAGAGGTGAGTGATGTCTGTTGGTTCTGCTTGTCAGGGTGTGTAAGGACATGTTGTGTTAGGACAGGGTGTGTTAGGACAGGGTGTGTTAGGACAGGGTGTGTTAAGACAGGGTGTGTTAGGACAGGGTGTGTTAGGACATGTTGTGTTAGGACATGTTGTGTTAGGACAGGGTGTGTTAGGACAGGGTGTGTTAGGACAGGGTGTGTTAAGACAGGGTGTGTTAGGACAGGGTGTGTTAG
>JACXGK010014166.1:0-11929 GCA_016801125.1 Novumbra hubbsi
ACAGTTATTTTAGAAAAACTACATAAACTATTGATGTTAATGGACTTGTTGTATCTTTGATACAAGTCATTCTCTCGCATCCTTTCATTGTACTTCCTGTCATTGTAGATGCAACAACACCTGAGCCAACAACACTACTGACCACTGTTACTAGTGAGTATAATTAACATCTGGAAAAGTGGCACAGTTATTTCAACAGGCGTCCGTAATCTATTGAACTGAATGGACTACATAAACTGTTGAGGCTAATGGACTTCTTGTATCTTCAATGGCTGTCATTCTCTTTGATCTTTTCATTGTACATTCTGTCATTGTAGATGCAACAACACCTGAGCCAACAACACTACTGACCACTGTTACTAGTGAGTATAATTAACATCTGGAAAAGTGGCACAGTTATTTCAACAGACGTCCGTAAACTATTGAACTGAATGGACTACATAAACTGTTGAGGCTAATGGACTTCTTGTATCTTCAATGGCTGTCAATCTCTTTGATCTTTTCATTGTACTTTCTGTCATTGTAGATGCAACAACACCTGAGCCAACAACACAACTGACCACTGTTACTAGTGAGTATAATTAACATCTGGAAAACTGACACTGGTATTTTTTGAGAAGTCCACATACTTTGTGTTTATTCTGCTTGTATTATTATTATTTATTGTTTCCTTATCTTGCTCAATCATTTTTTGTTTGTTATTCTCTCCACTGTAGATGCTACAACACCTGCACCAATAATTGTTTCTAGTGAGTGTAATTAACCTCTGAAAACAATTTCTTTAACAGAAGTACACAGTGTTTTCAGATCCTTAAGAGTTGCAATAAAATGCCATATGTCATACTAGCCATTAATGATCAGTTAGCCTTTTAAAATAATATTGCCAACTTGAATTAACACGTGCCATTGGAAGACAGGAGTGATGGTTGTTGACAAAGGGCCTCTACATGCTTAGTGTAGATATCCCATTGAAAATCTGTCCGTTACATCTACAATTGTCATGAATAGTATAACATTTACAGTCTCGACTGTGTATTTCTGATCAATTTTATGATTTTAATCGACAAAACAAATCCTTTTCAATCTATAACACAGACATTACTAAGTGACCCCAAACCTTTGAATGGAAGTGTATGTTTTCAAGGAAAATTGCCCTTTCAACCTCAGTGTTTTATTTATTCCTGACCAGCAGGTGTCATCATTATGCAGTGAATTCAAACGTTTTGAGAGAATTCATAGTTTTACATCCCCATTCTACGAAAGCCTTAAACGTTTTATAACCCCTTGTATTTCAGACCGTAGCTTAAGGACTACATCGAACACACTAGTCACAGTAAGATTAAGTGAGAAAGAACAATCAATCAATAACATTTATTTATAAAGCCCTTTTTACAACAGCAGTTGTCACAAAGTGCTTTTACAAAAACACCCAGCCTAAAACCCCAGTGAGCACGCAACAACAGGATTGAAGCACGGTGGCTAGGAAAAACTCACTATGGGGGCCGGATTGTAGGAAGAAACCTAGAGAGGAACCAGGCTCAAATTGGTGGCCATACCTCTTGAGGTTGTGCCAGGGTGATGTTTAAGAATACTGCTAATAATTAATAGATTCACATGAGCTGTGTCCAGAGTCTAAAATGCCTGATCTAGATGACAAGCATGATCAGATTGGCAGGACAGGAACAGTCCAGGGTGGGTTGATTAGGGGTTTAGCCTGGTGGCAGCCAGGATCGTCTAGGTTGGGGGGGGGGGGTCAGCAGAGTGGCAGCTTGAATCGTCATGTATCTGCTTGTTCAGCAGCAAAACCAGGAGGGCTCGGGACAAGGTCTTCTGGGCCTGGTACTCCACAGGTGTAGGCTGAGACCTCACGTCCTTCTAAGTTGAACAGCAACAGGAGACAAGGAGAGTTGTTAAAGAGTGCATTTCTTAGAGTGAAGGAGGAGAACTAACTAGGAGAACAACAATGATAGAATTGTTGCCAAAGCCGCTTCTACTGCTTCTGAGTCCAAAATATAGGAACTAAATACTTCTGTTCGTTTGATATTTACACTTTCTTTTTTCAGTATATTAGACACATTTGTCAATAAAGGTTTTTCTTTGTAGATAAATAGCAAAAAATACTTTCACAAAACCCAGTATTATTGACGTTAAAGCACTTGGCGTAATTTCAACACCTCTGCATGAAATGTGGGCACCACTCAGACAGACTTGAATAGCCAAGTCAACACATGGGAAGAAGCCTCTCTTTCTCGACACCAGGCATCAAATCCCTGTCATTTGTATGTGCACAACGCCCTCCTTCCAGGAGCTCTAGCCACCAGAGATGTCTCAATGACACTCAGAGGCAGGCTTCTCTCTGAAAAGTTGGTGCCTGAGCAAGACCCTTAGATTCCCATGAGGGGACAGAAGGGAAATTGACTTGGGACTTGTGATATGAAAACTACTCAAATTATTTCCACCGGACCCCAAAACAGAGCAGGCTACAACAACTGACCAGCACATTTCACACAATAGGACAAATCTAACTCTACATTCTGAATATTTAAATATTTACATGAAAGCTTTTTTTATTAATTTTGTCCTTTCATTAACATTATATATCCTCACCATCTTTACTGATGTTTCTAACCTACTGCAGATCCAGCACCATCAGAAACTACACCTGTAACAACTACAGCAACCACTCAACAATCCACATCAAAACAAACAACAACAAATGCAATACCAGCTAGTATGCGTACAACTATGTACATTTATATAATGTATAGATAGTAACAATTCCATTCAATTTCAAGAATGTTTTTTTATTCTGTTTTTTTGTTACAGAAACTACGTTGTTATCAATATCATTCAAACTGAATGAGAATTTCACAGATGACTTATACAATATAAGTAGTCCCAAATACATCAAGTACAAGGGCGACATTGAACCAGTTGTAAGTACATCCATCTACTGTTGATATAATGCATTACATAACAAATATATTTTAGATGTATCAGATGAATTAGTATCATATCATAACATGGTCAGTATCATTCTCTCACACAGATCCGGATGCAGTATCAGTTTCTGCATGGGTTTCTTTCAGCAATACTGATAGCTTTTGGGTAGGTTTTCTGATCCACTGTTGTTATTCAAGTAAGTTGTGTACATTCAACATGCATATATACAGATTTTCTCTTTTTCCTGTTAACAGGCCTGGAAGTATTAGAGTCGACTTTTCAGTTCTGACCACAATTGAAAACCAAACTGATATTGATTTAGTCAATAATAAACTTTCATTATCCCTTCCACCTGCTTATAAAGTTGATCCCAACTCTTTTTTGGTTATTTCTAATGGTAAGTCTGTGAATACAAGTACTATATAACATTCCGGATCCAGTGACCCAGACAAATATATTTCTATTGTATTTACTAATGGCTGAACCAATGCCAACAGACACAACACCAACACCAACTGCCACACCAACACCAACACCAACTGCCACACCAACAACAACAACAACTGCCACACCAACACCAACACCAACTGCCACACCAACACCAACACCAACTGCCACACCAACAACAACAACAACTGCCACACCAACAACAACAACAACTGCCAAACCGCCAGCGGGTATGTGTTTACATTATTTAATTGGCATAATTTCAATTATAACAACAGTAATTGAATTATCCACTTTATGCTGTTTTATAGACTACGTTATTGGATATCAATCCTGCTGTATGTATTTCTTCAGTTAGCATGACAAAGAACTACAATATAAAATGAGTGAGCCACTGTGTAAAAACTGTTTGGTTTGGAATCTGGGAGAAGGCATGTTGCATGAGTGCACAGTGAAGTGTTTTTGTTCAGATGTATTGGATGTGTGCTGGTAGCCTACTTTTAGTGATTGGTTTGGGAATGAGAAAAATCATTACGACTGGTTGTGTTTATGTAAAACATTTTAACATATTACAAAAATATCTTGTTAACGTCCTCAATTGATGAAATGACAGGCTACTTCGACACGCAAACAATAAAACCAATATCCCATTGAAAAGTAAAGAGAAAGATTAAATCTATAATTCTATACTTTAGGACACTTCAACTTTTCACTATCTGGAATTATGTAAAAGGACACTTTTAATGCATGAACCTGAAAGGTTTATAAATGAGACATAACATATATAAGGGGAGAAGGTTCACGCAGTTCACCTTCATCAGACTCCTGTTTAGGAAAGAAGGGGGAGGTATCTATATACCTTTGCAGACTGCAATTTATCATGTCAGTCAAATGTAGATATCAAATAGATACAATGCAGTCCATAAGTAAATTGTCAGAGATGCAAGTTTGGTTGTATTATTATTATTTTTATCATTAAACCTTAAACATTTAAGTCAAAAGTTTAAATGTTTGTCTAACATGGGTCCCATGACGTCTGGGAAACACGACACACTGCATTCCATAATAACAACATAATACCAAATGTTAAGCGTAGTGGATGGGACGGGGTGCTCTGATAGCTAAAATAACAAAGAGTATATCACTGTCCAAAGCCTTTTGGATTTCAATGTGGAAATCCAAAAGGCTTTGGACAGTGATATATTCTTTGTTATATCACTGTCCAAAGCCTTTTGGATTTCAATGTGGAAAACTGTTGACCATTAATGTTTTCATCTCTTCTAAAGGTGTCTTGCCTCAAATCAATAACCTCCTGACAGATTCTGCGGTAATACTTTCTATTATTATTATTATTATAGCATAATAATAGGTCCTTGGGTAGGCCACTATGTTAATTCCCCTTGGGTAGGCCACTATGTCAATTCCCCTTGGGTGGGCCCCATGTTAGTTCCTCATGGGTAGACCACCAGGTTAGTTCCCCTTGGGTAGGCCGCCATGTTAGTTCCCCTTGGGTAGGCCGCCATGTTAGTTCCCCTTGGGTAGGCCACCATGTTAGTTCCTCATGGGTGGACCACCAGGTTAGTTCCCCTTGGGTAGGCCGCCATGTTAGTTCCCCTTGGGTAGGCCGCCATGTTAGTTCCCCTTGGGTAGGCCACCATGTTAGTTCCTCATGGGTAGACCACCAGGTTAGTTCCCCTTGGGTAGGCCGCCATGTTAGTTCCCCAAGGGTAGGCCGCCATTTTAGTTCCCCTTGGGTAGGCCACCATGTTAGTTCCTCATGGGTGGACCACCAGGTTAGTTGGCCAAGCCATGATGATAATATACAGCCGCAAAAGGAAGTTTATGAACCCTTTTGTATTGCCTGCATACATGGCACCAAATTATAGTTTGATCTTCATCTTAGATATCAAAATAGATGGACACAGTGTGATTTAACACACAGAAATGTGTACTTTTACAACACATTATTCAAACATGAGGTAAAGGACCTATAAGATTTTTAAAACCAATATATTGATAGTTCATGATTTATTGTTTTCACTAATTTACCCAAACATGGAAAACGTTCTCTGACATGTCTTGTTTGTGCCTTATCATATTCTTTCTCTGCAGAAATTGCAGGAATCAGAGGTTGCAGGATTTGTTCTTCAACTAAGTAACACCTCAAGCAATCTACAAAGTGATATTGCTAAATCAAGTGCAAATATTGCAACCATTGTAAACATTCTGAGCAACATAGCAGGTATTTCAAAGAACATCAGCGTAACTACGATAAAGGTATGTTAAAAACTACAGTGCTCAAAGTTTGTCATGGCTGTTTAAAGAAAGCTGACGGTTGTACACATTCTTTCAGATTGAGCAACCGTCCGTTAAGTAAAAAAGTTAAATTCTCTTTTGACATTAAGTTTGAAACTAACTGTTTGTACTTGAATCCCCAGAACATTCTAGGTACAGTGGATGTCCTAGTTTCTGATGATGCACAAGGAGCCTGGTACACTTTAAACAACAACCATAGTGAAAATACAAGTTCTAGCTTAATGAGTGCCTTGGAAACCTTTGCGGCGGTACTTCCGGCAGAGTCCTTTAATTTGACGACAAAGACTATTCAATTAAACATAACCATTGCTGACACCCAATTCCAGGCAAACTTGAACTCAAGTGTGCAAATAGAATTTCCCACTAACCGAACTGGCAGCAAAATCACCACTATGACCTTCTCCACTTTGAATAACGTGTTGCCTGCCAGGAATGCCAGCAATGACAGTGTGAACGACAACCAAATCAATGGTAAGGTAGTGCTGATCAAGTTCGATGGAAGGACTGACAATGTCTCCTTGACCTTCAGTAAGGTGAACCAAAGCCTCAAGCTCAATGCTCAGTGTGTCTTTTGGAACTTTAGTCTTTTTGACCAACGTGGAGCGTGGGATAATAGAGGATGCGCATTCCGGTCTGATGCAAATGGCGGTGTTGCATGTCATTGTAACCATCTGACCTCCTTCTCCATTTTGATGTCGACGTCCATTCCGGAGAGTATTGCGTTTGCTTTGGATCTTATCACTTACATTGGTGTGGGCATATCGATGGGCAGCTTAGTCGTGTGCCTCATCATTGAGGCTTGTGTTTGGAAGGCCATGACCAGAAACAACACCTCCTACATGCGTCACGTCTCCGTAGTGAACATCGCTGTGTCTCTCCTGATTGCTGACATTTGGTTTATAATTGGCGCATCGATAACAAAAAACAATTTCCAAAACTCTGATAACTCCAGTGCACCAGCGTGTACTGCGGCAACATTTTTCATTCACTTCTTCTACCTTGCTCTGTTCTTTTGGATGCTCACTTCAGGACTTCTTCTTTTGTACCGGACCATCATGGTTTTCTCCCATATGGCAAAGTCCACCATGCTGGCTATTGGCTTCTCGGTGGGCTACGGCGCACCTTTAATCATAGCCGTTGTAACCATAGCATCCACAGCTCCAAGTGGTGGATATATCAATGAAAAGGAGGCTTGTTGGCTCAACTGGGGCAAGACAAGGGCCCTTCTTGCTTTTGTAATCCCAGCGCTGACTATAGTGTTCATCAACTTTCTGATCCTGATTGTGGTTCTGTACAAAATGCTGAGAAGAGGTGTGGGAGACACCTCACAGCAAAATGACAGAAATTCGGTAAAGATCATCGCCAGGTGTCTGGCTATTCTGACTCCCATATTTGGCCTGACCTGGGGACTGGGAATAGGAACTATGATTGCTCCAACAAATGCGGGAATCCAAATAGTGTTTGCCCTCTTCAATTCACTACAGGTAACTGCATACATTTAAAGATGTATTTTCCATATCATTTTCATATACTGAAATATAAATTTTTGTTTGTAACAGAAAGTAAGGAGTAATGGTTTCCACAAAGCCTAAGTGGTTAAAGTTATAGGAATACTTTGCTGGCACTGAATTTTATGACAATTTTCTAATGTTGTACTGCTAAAGAGTACAATACCTAAATTCTTAGCAATTTAGGGCAATTTTGCATTTTGAAGATGTTTTGCGGATACTGGCATAGATACACAAATTATATTTCATTTTTTGTCATGTTAAATAACATTAAATTAATATTCATCTTCATTTATTTATTCAAAGGGTCTCTTTATTCTGGTGTTTGGGACACTTTTGGATGGCAAGGTATGTGTTTGAAAAGGCAGAAAACATGGTACCTTCTTTGTATGCAAGTGTGTTGTTTTTTCAATAACTGTCCTGTGGTTTCAGATCCGAACAGCATTAGCAACAACGTTTTCCTCTATTGCCTCAAGCTCTGACCGAACAAGGGTAAGAACACATTGTTATAGTTTTCTTTTAAGGTTTTATACTTACACTACGTTCATTGATGAGCAGTCATTTCAATTGGAACAATGAATCTACTGGGCTGCTATTAGCCTTCCTCACTGTTTCAGTTCTTTCTGAAAATACTAGGACTGTTTCAGCTTATTGTTGGTCATCCAGTGTATTCAAGTGTGTGTATTTATTCCCCATTGTAGAGTACCAGTGGTGATGCAGCAATATCTTCATCATCCACAAGTGCATTGGACATTCTCCGGAGAAGAATTAGAAGGAGTAAGCTAAATATTTGTTATGTAATTAGGAATAGGGTTTCTTTACATTTCAAAATTGTTCCAGTTTTTTTTTTGTTTGTTGAATTTAATCCAGACATGTGATATATACACTGCTAAACAAAATGAAGGGAACACTTAAATCACACATTGGGTGTTCTTGAAGGAACTATATTAAGGATCAAATTTACCTTTACATCATGAAATTTGTTAAGAACAAAATGATGTAACAACAATAATGGAAACCAAAATCATTGAGGGCTGAATTGAAACTCACACCGAAAATAAAAGTAGACAAATTAAATCACGTGCTGTTTCAACTTGCGTGCATTTCATCACGGCAACTAATAATGTGTGATGTACCTGTATGCACCCCCCAACAATGTCTGGGCATGCTCCTGAAGAGACGTCTGATGGTGTCCTGGGTGACCTCCTCCCAGACCTGGATCAGGGCATCAGTGAGCTCCTGAACAGTCTGTGGTGCTACTTGGCGACGTCCGATGCACGATACATAACGTCCCAGAGGTTCTCAATTGGATTCAGTTCAGTTGAACATGCGGGCCTGTCAATCAATGCATCATCAATGACTTTGTCATCACGCAACTCCCTACACACCCTGGCCACATGAGGCCAAGCGTTGTCCTGCACCAAGAGGAACACAGGATCAACTGCAGGATCAACTGATCACCAGCATAAGGTGTGATAATAGGAACGAGGTTCCCTGGATCCAACAGCAGTCTAACCCTAACCCTACAGGGTACTATATGGAGGTCTGTGCAACCCTTTCATTTATCAGGGCTCTGGCAGTGCTAACCCTGCTCCTCCTCACACAAAGAATCAGGAACCGGCCCTTTTGCTCATTGGATGCACGTCTACGGCCCTGTCCAGCTCTCCTCATGTAACAATCTCCTGGTATCTCCACCATGCTCCTGAGACTGTACTGGGAGACACAGCAGACCCTGCGATGGCATGTATGGATGTGCCATTGTGGAGGAGTTGGACTACCTGTGCAACCTAAATGGGCTGCACCTACCGCTACCGGTAGTGACAAGGACACTAGCAAAACTAGAGAAGAATCAGTCAGGAAGGATAAGGAGAGCCATTGTCTGTACTCACCACCTGCAAAACCATTCCCTTGTTGTCACTTCCATTTGCACCAAAACAATCACGTATGCTTCCTAACTGGACACATTTATATCCCTCAAGCTTAACTGACTTGGTGTTATAATGTGATGATTTTGTGTTTTCCCTAAATTGTTTTGAGCAGTGTAGTCGCATCCCTAAATAAACCAACTAATTGTCCTCTTGCTTTGTCAGATGTCTACCATGTTTCGGAAGCTGCAAATTCTTCCAGCAGCAATACCGCAACTGAGTCTTTCATCCAGACCTAACTCAGTGCAACCCACCACAGGCAGCACTATTGGCTTATGTATTCAGCCAGTTTTATTTCATTTTGAAAATGTTATAAAGATTTTATAATTTCTCACTTTAATATAACTCCAGATTTGGTAAAGGTAAATCATTTTAGGAATTTGCTTAACAAGAATAGTAGCTTTTGACCTGGCTTTCAGGATACAAAATACACTATAAGGACAAAAGTATTGGGACACATTACACCTACAGGATCTTATGACATCCCATTCTAAATCCATAGGCATTAATATTGAGTTGGTTCCCCTATAACTATATAGCTATAACAGCTTCCACACTTCTAGGAAGGCTTACTACAAGGTTTTGGATTGTCTCTGTTAGACGTTTTGCCCATTCTTCCAGGAGAGCATTGGTGAGATCAGACAATGATGTTGGACCAGAAGGCCTGCAATCTCCATACTAGATCATCCCAAAGGTGTTTTGGTAAGCAGAGGCATAAACGTCTCCTTTTAGTGGAACCCAGGGGCCTCAGCCAACCCCAGGCAAACAACCCAATAGCATTATCCCTCCTCCACCAAAATGTACAGTTTGCACAATGCAGAAACAGTTTCCCATCCACCAGACTGCCAGATAGAGAAGCATGATTCATCACTCCACAGAACACGTTTCCAGTGCTCCAGAGTCCAGTGGGGTCATATTTTACAGCACTCCATCCTATGCTTGGAATTGTGCTTGAAAGTCTTTGCATACAGCTGCTTGACCATGGAAACCCAGGCTATAAAGTTTTAGTGCTGATGTTAATGCCAGAGGAGGTTTGGCACTCTGCGGTTAATGTGTCTGCAGAGCATTGGCCACTTTTAGGCGCTTTGCACCTCAGCACTTGGCAACCCTGCTCAAACTTTACATGGTCTGTGGCTGAGTTGCTGTGGTCCTTGAAAACTTCCACTTGACAGTAATACCACTTACAGTTGATCGTGGATTATCTAGGAGGGAAGAAATTCCACAAAATGTCTTGTTGCAACTGTGGCATCCTATTACAGGACTCTGCTTGAATTCAGTGAGTTCTTTAGAATGACCAATTTTTTCTCTAAATTTTGTCAAGGCAGACTGCATTACTAGATGCTTTATTTTATACACCTGTGGCAATGGGACTGAATGAAACACCTGAATTCAATGAATAAGAAGTGTGGCCCAAAACGTTTGTCCATATAGTGTAATTATGGTAAGATCAATTAACTTTTCTGGAGTAATATTGTCAATTGTATATTTTCTGCCTGAGATACATTATTCTCATGTTGTATATGTTTAGGGCAGAGTCTAGCATCTGATTTGCATGATTGTCTTGAACAAGAAATTGCACTTTAAATTTTATATTCTGTTGAAGGCCTTTATATTTTATTCAATATCCAAATGTATTTAATATGTTATATGGCTGCTATTGTCTTTTCTTATGTTTTGCCAACAAAAAGTATGTCTATTTTTTGTTTATCTGTTGTGGAGGCGTTGACTGTAGATAAAAAAAATTGTTTCTCATTACACCTGACTCAACACGTTGCCACAACTCAAAAGTTTTGGTTTGACTATCTAATTAATAAATATCAATCAATAAAACATTTTTTGGAACCAGCTGAAGAGTACATTATCTTTTTTGGGCAATACTTTCAAGTGTTCAGATAACCAGTCGATCACTAAATGCAGATTGTTTCTCGAGTGTTTAGCGAGAATCCAGATCAGCTGTACAACCAGGTAGACAGGTCACGAATTACCAGGTGGACTGTGGTCAATGACAGTCCATGAATTATATGTCATCATCAGGTCAAGTAGTCCTGAGTTGTGGTCCAAAGACTGAGGTCATCGGAATAGGACACTACAAGAGAGCATTCCTTAGAGACAAAAATATATTTTAGCATATAAATCACATTGTCCAGAGTCATGTAAACCAATGCAGTGTACAGGTAACTGCATACATAACATGACTCAACCAAGAAAAAATGACCCTAGTCCCTAAAAGGATTTATAAACCTTGACACATTTTCAATATTTACCTTAGTCGCCTTATAAAAGCAAATGATTTATACATTTAATATTTGGATTACTCTTGAGTGCCGTGATATATTATAAATGTACACTTTGTTAAAATGTATCTGTTTGTATTAATTCACAGGCAGTCACATTCACAGAAAGTCACTTTTACAGAATGTTACATTCACAGGCAGTCACAATGTTGTGGAATTGTGGTCTGCCATGTCTATATGAGGATATAAATCAATTGAACAAGTAACATTTATACAACTCTCTTGCGGTGCTTTTTAATACAACCCTGTTTCCCAAAAAGCTGGTAAACTGCATAAAATGCAAATAAAAACAGAATTCTGTAAGGTCTCGAGTGAACAGAGTGAAGTGGGGACCCAGGAGCACGACGATGGTGGTGAGTGGAGTAGGAATGTTTATAGTGCTGACCGGTAATGACAGCAAGTAGAGACGATGGGTGCTGATAATAAATGCCACTTGGCATAAAGAAAACAAAAGGCTAGAAAGCCAATGCTACCGAGTGGACGGTCAAAATAACTT